>CAJNOQ010008075.1:0-11567 GCA_905250885.1 Didymodactylos carnosus
TGAAAAAATTCCCGAGATCGGGTTTTCAGTGGATCTTTGGAAAACCGGCTCCGTTCTCAGAAAACTAACATACAATGTTAGTAATTCTTTTGCATGCGTAGATAGTTCGGACGTTGCTCTACAAAATTATGCGGCTTCCGGCTCTCTAGCTATTGTCGTTCGGGCAAGGCTGGCTTTCCCCGAGCACGTGTCTATCTCCGAGCAGACATCTCTGGGAATCTCAAAATGCCATGGACTATAGGTAATCGAAATGCCATGGACTAGGCTGGGCACTGAATTAAGGTTTTCCAGAAACCTTCTGAAAAACCTCAAAGCATCAGTGTTCTGCTGGATCACTTTTTCGGCGTGGCCAACAACATATGGCACCTTTTAAGCCTTTCCTGAAAATTTCTAGTAACAGGCGAAAAACCGGTTTTTCACAACAATGCCTCGGGCGAAGTTATATTCATTTCTACATAAACAAATGTTGCCACTATGCTCTGCGTAGTCGATTACCTATAGTCCATGGCATTTTGAGATTCCCAGAGATGTCTGCTCGGAGATAGACAAGTGCTCGGGGAAAGCGAGCCTTGCCCGAACGACGATAGCTAGAGAGCCGGAAGCCGCATAATTTTGTAGAGTAACGTCCGAACTATCTACGCATGCAAAAGAATTACTAACATTGTATGTTAGTTTTCTGAGAACGGAGCTGGTTTTCCAAAGATCCACTGAAAACCCGATCTCGGGAATTTTTTCAAAAGTCGCTTCCGCTTGTGAAAAGTTCTGCTCGAGTCTTGGCTATTGAACAGCGAAAATTGCAGATCTCTATCTCAGTCCTATCAAAAGTTATTCAAAAAATACCCACGGGTCTTGTATTTTGGGATGGATAGTAGTACATGTTTTTACTCGATTCTTGCATTTTACTCCGAAAACTAACATTGCCATGAGGCCGTGGTTGGTAACCTATGTCTTCACGTATTTCTTACAGTTCCAGATTGAGGAATGAAGAAATCCCAGGGCATCGGGAAAAACGTCTGAAGTTCACTACCCAAGCAAAATGAAACTTTTGCTTACTTCTTAGTTTGTGGAGAATACTTTGGACTATTCATCTATAAAAGAAAAACGATACATTACTGTATTGATGTTCAGAAATCTGAGGTGGTTTTCTAAAGATCTTCTAGAAATCCGATCTTCCAAATACTTCTGAAAGACGATCTGGTTTATGAACAATAAATGCCAGCATTCAAAATTATGGCATTATTATGAAAATAGTGAGTTTCTTTTCTTGTTAGTCTGAATTTTATTCAAACGTTTTTGTAGAAGATAAAATAAGATTATGCATATCTTTCCTGCTGTTACTTTTAACTATGAAATATTAATATAATTAGCTAGATATTTTATTTAAGAGACGAAGTTTAATCTCGATTAATAGACAAGTGTAGCGCTAGTTAAGTTCATAACATAAGCGTTATGGCAAGTATCATATAACCAAACACAGAAATTAGCATCTGGTAGTTCAGTTAGTGTGCGTTGACGTTCACCCTCTTTTCCCAATCGTGCTCCCATACTTCGATTTTCTGACCGTGGTACATATCTACCGTAACAAAGCATATCACGAGTATGATCAAAGTCAAGGTGACGACCAGGATTCTTTTTCAGTTCTTTTCTTCCCCACTTTTTTACACGTTCTTTCATTTCTTGATGAAAAGGTGCATGTGAACAGTATAAATTGAATAAATTATAACTATATTTCATTTGTCGATATTGACGACCATGAGTTTTTTCTGGTGGAGAATAGGCATGTATTCTTGCTTGTGGAGTTTCGTTAGAATGAGCATTTGCATAATTTTCTGTAAATTTTATATGATCAATATTTAAACAGATGCCACCATATACAATTATTGTTGATGCCGATGGTAATTGCGAATGTAATTTGCCAACATAGAATGCTTTCGGTACCCAATCGCTATGAACATTTTTCATTTGAGATATCCATTCATCTTGTTCCTTTTGTTCGATCACAATTGTATTACGTTTGAGATTCTGTAGTTGTCTCTTCTCTTTTTCTAAATAAATATTATAGGCTATTGTTGAAATTTGATTATCAACAGAAATGTATCTTGTTTCATTATTGATCAAAGAATTTAATTCGTTTCGTATTTGATTTTGTATACTAAATGACATTTGTCTTCGTGTATCAATTTTTTCGAAATATCAATCATTTGTTGAATAAGTGATTGACGAAATTTTGTTTTTGATTCAGTTAGTGCATCCTGTAGTTTTGAACGTTCTTCATATGACAAATCATACAGCGAATTTAAACCTTGACGTTGTAATAAATTGTCGAGGTGTTCCTGTTGTTCTCTTGTTTTTGTTACATATTCTTCTACAATTTTTTCACAAATGTTTTTAACACCTATTTTATATGTTTACCAAAATCTGACTTAGTCATGCTTTCTGTTTTATTTTTAATAATGCCTATCAATAGTCGATAAGCCGTTGCTAATTTTAATAATTCTTTTAAGCGTAAAAGTTCTGGAAAATATAAACCAATTTCATCATAATGTTTTGTAAACTTTCTGGCAAATTTAGCCTCTGGTGATGTATCACTTTCATCAGCACTCTCTTCAGCATCAATCAATTCTCCACGAGCATTTCGCGTTAATAAATATTTTTTAACTATCGTTCTAACGTCATTGAAATAGAATGTTATTATATGTTCATCATCATCATTCTTTTCAATTAGTTTACATTCAATAGGTGATGAATCAATTCAAAAACGATGCGCCTGATTCATTTGAACATTCCGTATCTTGTATTCGTGTAACGGTTTTAAAATTTCTCGTAAATGATCTGGCAAACGTTTTAGTAAGCCATCATGTATTGATCGTAGATTGTGTGGTGGTAAGGGATTAACTTCAATGCCGGTAACAAAAAATTTTAGACGTTTGATTTTGGTTCAGGTAAATAATCACAATTACCTGTTGATATATTAATTTTTATGCCTTTAACAGTAGCATACGTATTTATTTCACTATCAGCCTCAATTTGTTTCAATATCAATTTGTGTTTTGTTGACAGATACCATCCATCTTTTGTTCGTGGTATCATTGGCCAATATAGACTAGCCGTAATTTGTTCATAATGAATTTGTTTCGTATGTAATAAATGATTCATTACGTGTTTACGTGCACGATCCCATGATGATTCATTATTTTGCCACACTGGTTTAACTTTCTGTGATTTCTTGATCTTTGTAGTCATCTCCAAGTACATGGGAAGTAGAACAAAAACGAAATATTCGTTTAAAAAATGAGCCAATTCCACCACTAACAGCTGTGGGAGGCTTAGCCGACGGTTGCATAGCAGCTGAGTTGTCATTATCAAGTACGACGTATTCAGGATCAGTTTCGTTCTGGTCTTCAACGTGCGTATGCTCAGGTAGTGAAAGTAGTAAGTCTAACCAACTGAAAGCATTGCCTTCAAGCATATAGTACAACAATTCATCAACTGTTAACAGAGCTGGATTTTCATTTCGAGTGAATGATGGCAACTTGTTGGCGGTTGCGGAGCCATTTTTATTTAATATCAAATTTAAACAATTTTTTGCTATTTGTTGATTCTCTACGAGATACTTTTCATAATGACAAGTAATTAGATATTGTGTAAATTGTACGGTGAGCATAATTATATAGACATGATCGTATATAGGACAAATGGGATAAGCTAAAAACGGTAGTAATGATATTATTGACAGTATATTTCGAATACATTCACCAGCTAATGATACATCGGAAAGTGAATAAATATTCTTAATTTTGTATTTTAGTGAGAAAAATTCAGTTGATTTCATTAATAATGTTAAAATAAAACGATATGTATACAATTGTAAACTGGGTGATGCACAACGACTAAAGTAGTATGCTATATTAAGACAATCACTAAGCATTTCTTTGCAAGCGTAAACATAGTTGATATCGTTAGTACAATTATTTTCCATTGTATGATACCAGCTCAAAGCTGACAAAAGCCAACAGGCGATCATTGATGATAATTCTGGTGCCGATGATGCCAAATCAATATAGTGCAAAGCTAATTCAACGTAAATACCTGATGAGTCTTTCTCAACTTTTTTTCTTAGTACTTTGCCCCACTTCAATAACATATTAATATCAGGATTTGAGCTTAATAAATTAGCATACATATCCTCGTGGAAAAAAATAGTTGCATACAGTATTTTTAAGATATTTTCCTTATGAAAATATACTTTTACAAAAATGATCACATATTCTAATAGCGCTTGGAATTCTCTACAATTCTGTATATTTAAATCCGGTCTTGCATTTATTTGCTGAAAAATACATTGAGTGCAATGACGGGCCCCTCATCGTCAAATTCCCAGAAATTATAATGAGTGTGGCATCTCAATATTTTCTATTTTTCTCGTGTTTCTTTAGGACCCAAAGTTTAATGCTTTTTTAAAAAGATGCGCCGCGAAATGCTCTACAAAATCATACCTAACCTTTAATTTTAAAGCTTCAATCAAGAAAACTACGCAGATTATACGAAAGATGAAAAAAATGCAAACTTTGAAAATCTATTATTTTTTTCCACCTGAATCTTTTTCTTTTGCCACTATTTCCGTAAAAAAAGGGTTGCAAAATTGAGAAGTCAGTTCTTTTTGTACTTCTGAATGTGTTCTTTCTCGTGGTCTGTAAAAAAATCTTTTAGAACAGATGTTGTGGAAAAAACTAAAAAAGTAGCGAAAAAATGCACCTTTTTGGTGCTTGTCACTTGGATTGCCTGTACTCAAACTATTTTTCAGCAAATAAATGTAAGACAAGACATAAATATATAGGATGATAGAGAATTTTAGGCGCTTTCAGAATATATAATTACTTTTATAAAAAGCAATTTGTATAGTGATGATAAATTTAAAAAGCAAGTTGAAAAAATAGTAATAAAATGCAGTCCGTGATAATCTGATAATGTGGGGGCCGTCATCGCACTCAATTTGGTTTTCAGCAAATAAATGCAAGACAAGATATAAATATACAGAATTGTAGAGAAATCCAAACGCTATCAGAATATGGGGTCACTTTTGTAAAAGTATGTTTTCGTAAGGAAAATATCTTAGAAATACCGTGTGCAACTATTTTTTTCCACGAGGATATGTTTAGCTACGAATATATCAGTTGATAGTGTGAATACAAATGAGCTAAAAAACCGTAAATAGCATCTAAAAAGTTGTAGTCATTAATTACTTACCAAAGGTGATTATTTTCTGTTGTTTCGGAGAGAACAAAATTATCTAAATCGTTAACTAATTGTCGTTGTATATGATAGGAAATATTTGTCTTACTAATGATTTTATAGATTGCATTAAAACAGAGATCGTCACCGGGCATTAATAATAGAACATGAAATAATTCTTCATATGCAATCGTATATTCACTGTTCAACAGATGATAGCTAGTGGCGGTAGCAGGAATTGCAGCCAGGGTGGACTCAACCTGACTGTACTCGGTCAGGTGCAGGACCGAGTACACCAGGACCTGGGTGTACTTCGGTCAGGGAAAGGAAAAAGGCTAGTATTTATTTTTCCCAACCAAGTTAATTTCTCTTTCTACCTACGCCGCTCTTAAACTTTCGTACAGACAAGAAAAGCTACAGAAAAGAAAAAAAAGTTTTTCAGGGTGGGCTGTTTCATACGCCATGCGATTTGCCTAGAAACGTGAAAAAACAGTATGAACCGCTTTATTTGATAATAGGGTTTCTGGAAGATCCGACCGCTAGAATACCAAGTCTTTGAATTTTGGTTTTCCAAACAATATAGTCTGATAGAGCAAAGAATTCTGAGCAGAATACAATATCTCCCGGCTGTCTATAACACCTGTTCACCCACTGTAGTCGATTTACGAATGGCTACAAAGGGCGTGAAAATCACTAAAGTATTCCCTTGAAAAGGTGTTATAGACGACCGGGAGATATTGTATTCTGCTCAGAATTCTTTGCTCTATCAGACTATATTGTTTGCAAAATTTTTTGACCAAAATTCAGAGACTTGGTATTCTAGCGGTCGGGTCTCCCAGAAGCCCTATTATCAAGTTTTCTCATAAAACGGCGATATGCATCTCATCCGACAGAAAAATCTTCAGGCTATTCAAAACAGTATTCCGATTTGTTTCAGCTTTTACTGAAAAATAAAAAGAGTTCTTGTGATCATGGTACACTGTACTGCATATATACCACCCAAACGCTTCTTTTCCATATATTTAACGACTGGCCCAACCTGTCTAGATATTCCAACTAGCTCAGTTTGTAGAGACTTTCATGGGCTATCCAATGGTATTCTTTTAAAAAATATACAGTTTCTCATTAGGACAGAAAAATGACTAAACAAGTGTTCCACAGGCGTTTTCCGTACGTCCAACGCGTTTTTTGCATGTTCCTGATGACCGGACCGACCGACCTAGATTGTTTGGCTAGCTCAGTTTGTAGAGAATTTCAAGGGCTACCCAACAGTATAGTTTTGAAAAATATATGCGAAGAAATGAAAAATTTATCGAAAAACGACTTGCCCGATTTTAGGCCAGAACGGCTAAATTTTAATAAAATTCAAATATCTCAAGAACGAGAAAAGTTTTTAAAAAAAGCGATTCATACTTTTTTTTCACGTTTCTAGCAAATTGCATGGCGTATGAAACTTGGCCTCATGTTTTAATCAAAGAGTTGCGATAGGTTTGCAAAATGAGGGTCTCGAAACCGAAGATTTATCGGTCCCGTTTCGCGCCGAGCAAATATTTTTTGGTATTGAACCTTCAAATACAGTTTTCTAGATGCAGTTTTCAGAGCTGAATAAAAAAACATAGTTTTACGGCTTCGAAATGAGGCGGAACCAAGTTATTCAATTTTTAAAAAAAGTTAATGGTTTTTCGAAAAAAAAGATCGTTCAAGTTTTTTGGATTTTTTTCACTGATAATGTGAACTGGAAAGACTAAAGACCAGATACTCTTGATCAGCGTTAAGTTCCCTATCGAATGATGTATGATTAAGCCAAAAATAAAATAGTACTATAATTTTGAATTTGGAGCACCTTATCTTACCATGAATTTTCTATACCTGAAATTGATGCACCCGCTGAACAGCTGCATATGAGGACGAACATTTCATACTGTGAGCTATTCTCGTTGAGCTCTACAAAATGGTAAAAGTCTCTATTCAAACGGCACGTGGCACCTGGGAACGTTCCCTCGTGAGTCTTACCTATCAATCAATGTAAAAATTACCTTAAAATTCATTAGCGTTAATTAGTACTAATTAGTTTTTAGCGAGCAGGTACCGACTCCGGGGTAATTATGATCAGTCAACGTATACCGTTGGGATAATTTTGATCAGCACAGCCAAAATGGCTGGGATGAATTTAAACAACTTCACTCTCAAAGCGAGCAACTTTTTTCGAATGGTTTCACAAACATTAAAACATCGTTTTGGTATAGTTTTGTGTAGTTTCAAATACGCTATTTCTCGTCGTGTACTCTCTCACTCTCGTTTTTCAACAACTATACAATTTTTATCATCACTCTTATATATTAGTTGTCAGACTTATTAACTCTTATATCTCCATTTTCAATTCTACCGCAGTTTTCGTTCATCAATAGTTTTTATCTCTCAGTACTTACATTACTCAGCACTAATATGTGAATTTCACTTCGAGGTCACTCAGTTTTTGTTAACAAATAAAATACAAAATTTACACTTAATTCTCCATATATTATATCTCGTTCTCCTTCTTCCCCCTCTCTTCGTCATACCATAGAATTCTTACTCTTCTCTGATAGTGTGTGCGCCTATTTAAATAAAAAGACGAAGAAAACATTAGGTGTATATAGTCATTTATACTGTTTTTACATTTTTATGTAACATTCTGTACAAAGAGCAACCTGACAATGACCGTATCAATAGGTAGAAATATCAAATTGTGATTTGAACCGTTGGCTTTCAGTTTTAAAATTTTTACTTCTACTAAAATTTTTTATTAAAATTCTTAACATGATAGCCGCAATTATTCTTAAATTCTTATCACGTGGTTCGTGATGAACGTCTTTTTCCAGAGAATCATGCATGCGATAAGACACCACACTCATCATGCTGTCAGAAGCTTCTTCGAAATTTGTTTACCACTCTTGTAGATCACATCATACTTGTCCCCACTCGCATCTGTAAAAATTCCCCCACCGTCCATTTTACCATCTTGCCACTCGCCGTCATACCGATCTCCAGAAGATTCAGTATCTTTGCCCCAGGTGAAAGTCCCTCGACCGTGCATATTGTCGTTTTGCCACTCGCCGTCATACCTGTCCCCATTGGCGTATGTGTAGATTCCCCGGCCATGCATTTTTCCAACTTTGTACTCACCGTCATACCTGTCTCCATTCGCATATGTGTAGGTTCCTTCACCATGCATTTTCCCCAATTTGTACTCGCCGTCATACCTGTCCCCATTCGCACCAGCTCCTCCGCCGTACATTCTGTTACCTTGCCACTTGCCATCATATCCATCTCCGAACGAATCATTAGCATTACCCCAGGTGAAAGTCCCTCGACCGTGCATTTTCCCGTATCTGTATTCGCCGTCGTACTTGTTTCCATTCGCATATGTGTAGATTCCTTGACCGTTCATTTTCCCAATTTTGAACTCCCCGTCGTACCAGTCCCCATTCGCATACGTGTAGATTCCCCGGCCATGCATTTTCCCCAATCTGTACTCCCCGTCATACCTGTTCCCATTCGCATATGTGTAGATTCCTCGGCCGTGCATTTTCCCCAATTTGTACTCGCCGTCATATTCATCTCCGAACGATTGAGTATCTTTGCCCCAGGTGAAAGTCCCTCGACCGTGCATTTTTCCGTATCTGTATTCGCCGTCATACTTGTTTCCATTCGCATATGTGTAGATTCCTCGACCGTGCATTTTCCCAAATTGGTATTCGCCGTCATATCTATCTCCGAACGATCGCGCATCTTTGCCGCACGTGTAAACTCCCTTACCGTGCACTTTGTCATTGTGCCACTCGCCCTCATACGTGCTCCCACTCGCAAATGTGTAGATTCCTCGACCATGTCTGCCGTCATTTTGCCACTCCCCGTCATACCTGCTGCCATTCGCGTATGTGTAGATTCCTCGAACGTGCATTTTGTCATCTTGCCAGTCGCCGTCATATCGATCTCCGAGCGACTGCGTACCTTTGCCCCACGTGTAAACTCCTCGACCGTGCATTTTGTCGTCTTGCCACTCGCCGTCATACGTGGTCCCACTGGCATATGTGCAGATTCCTCGGCCGTGCCTTTTGCCATGTTGCCATTCCCCAGTATAATGTTTACCAGTGGGCCATATACATACACCTCTGCCGTGGGGCACGTCGTTGAGAGTATCACCTTCATAGTTATATGGAACACTCATATCTCGACTAAAAGAAGAACGAAGATCAGTATTAGATTGAAGTAGAAGGGGAAGAGTTTGTGTCAACTAGAAAGACAGATGAGATCATCTTTTGTTGTTCATGTGACTCTGATTCAAGAACCCTGTTGTCTTCGTCAGAATAAGCCATCGAATACAGATTTATAGTCTCATCTTTCAGGTTGCGACCCATAAAGAAATATCGATCCAGTGGCTCTCCAGACTCGATGGCATGTCTAAACCACGCAGAATGGAGATGCCGTTTCATTCCCATTTTGAAGACGACACTTTCGACTATTTATCGGTCAGAAAAACAAACTATCTCTATGATCTTGTATTCGAAAGAATTTTGAAAAGAATTTTCGTAAAATCAAGTGCGAGATGTAATGTGTGAAGCTTGGTTTCAGAAAAAGTAATTGTCACCTTTTACAGTTACAAGAGTGTTGATCTTTTATTTTTTTACCAAAGTGATTCTCAGTCTGTGGGCTATCTGTTGACTATTTTTGATAAAGATTGTGTGAATTCAATAGAAAAAGTTATTGCATTTTGACTTCTCTGATATCGATGGTACAATACCTGTGAAAATCGCACATATTAGACACATGTTTTCTATTCTTCCTTATTTGTTTTTCCAGGTAAGCGAAAAATTACTTAAGACGGCTGTCATGGCTAGTCAAAAATGTCCTTATGACTGGTCTGGCGTGTCGACATGACTAGTTCAGTTTTTAGAAAGTGTCATGATATGCCATCTAGACTAGTCTCAATGTCTGATTTACCCGTTGTGAGTAGTCTCTTTTGTCGGGTGAACACGTCTAGGCTAGTTCAAAAAAGAAAAACAGATCATAGTTAAAATTCTACAGTGTAAGTTCGAACTCCTAGTCAAAAGAAAGAGCATCACTCTGCATCGGATGCTGAGCATCTCAAGCATCGGAAAACATTTGAACGGCTCTGGAAAGCTCCCGGAGCCGCCTTTCACCCTTGACAGCAGTGATCCACACAAGCTGTAGATGGATATTCTCTGTCTCCTTCTGGTCGTTCGCCACAATAAAATACGAAAAGAGAAAAGGGATGTTACAGACGAGATCTTGTTACAAGTCTGAGACGGTCGGCTGTCAGAGTAGTCTGGGTAAGCACACTGACGCACGCCAATGGCGCACGGTGCTCCGACTGTGTTAACAAAGAGACGAGCGGCAAGACGTCAGTCTGGGACTTGTACGAAGACATTTTGCCTAGTTATCTAAACTAAACGCTAGTTAATCTATAGGTTGGATGGGGATCGTCGTGTGTGTTATGTATACTCCAGCTGATTTTTGAAACTTTTATTAACAGATAACACAGGAGAGAAGACTAATGTTAAAATGGTAAAGTGCTTTCGAACCTTTTCGTCGTTAGCAAATAAGTAAAACGCGCATGAAAAACAGTAATAGGAGACTGGTACAAAAATTCAGTGGTTTAAATTTATATGATGAATCATGTCTTTCTAGCAGTAGAAAAAACGAAAAAATAAGAACGTATGACGATAGATACATTAGCTACAAGTCACAAGTGCAGCAGAACCGAATGAAAATGTGAGAGTTATACGAAAGATGAAAGGTTACATATCAACACGATCAAAATATATAAATATAAAAGATCGATGGACATTATTAAATATATATGTATACATGTATAGAGAAACGTAACTTTCTGGTACAATCGATAAAAAAATGAAAGTGTTCATAAAAATAAATTTGAATGATATGTTTTGTAGATGTATTGTACATGTATGTAGATGTTTGTAGATGTATTCTACATCGTTCGACAGAGAATGATTCGAGCAGTACAGTGAGACTGTGAGCAAATGCGTCAAGCCGAGAAACCGCAGAAAAGTATTTTCATTCTTTCGTGTTAAAATCTAAAAAGTCCGAATTCCGTTATGTGATTCTACTTTCAGAATTATCCATTATTTTAGCAAAGACTAGATTTTCGAGCTTCAAAAATTAGGTAGTCAAACTCACCGCAGTCCGAGGAGCCGACTGGTGTACGGTATTGATGGTTTTCGTTTAGCTTTGACCAAAAATCTCACGAAAAAAGGTTGGTCTACATTTAGTTAAAAACAAAAGTCGGTCTACATTTTCCCCTATAATGT
>CAJNOQ010008076.1:0-11567 GCA_905250885.1 Didymodactylos carnosus
CATACAAGAATATTAACATTTGTTGTATGTATTTAGATTCCCAAAAGCGATTTAATCCAACAGCGTATATTCGTGAACGAAATAATAAATTAAGAGAATTTGAATTACAAAAGTAAATAGTCTCAATGACGGGGACGTGTTTGTGTTGAGCGCATGTTACTGGCTTCGCAATAATTGACCAATCGTCCACCATTGTCGTTTGTTGTTTGATGATATATCTGCCGATTGCTCTTGGATTTGTTAAGTGGCTGTCTGCTCCTACTCTTGCATTTAGATCTCCAGCAAGGATTAGCATGTTGTGTGGTGGTATTTCGTTTGTGCATTTTTGTAGATCTTCGTAGAAGATGTCTTTTTCTGCGTCGCTTTTATCATTTGTTGGGGCATAAGCAACTATGATGGTCGTTGATGGATTGCCCTTAAAATGCGCGATCAAGATACGATTTTATATTTTCTCGGACGAAGTGAAGTATTTTGATACTTTGGAACTTATAAGTAGCCCTACTCCCCCTTGTCCTTCCGGCGTAGCTGAGGAATATTCAAAGCGCCATGTTGAGTTGTTTAGGACTTCGAGGTGTTTTGTTCTTGTGTTTCCCACCGATGTTCTTGGATAGCGACAAGATCGATGTTGTTCAAGGAGCATCCGAGGACGAGTTGGTGTATTTTGCCTTGATTTTTAAGGGTTCGTACGTTGTATGTTGATATTTTTATGGCCTCTCGATGTGATGCGAAGGCTTTTGTTTGTTTATTTTTGTTTCTTTTTGTTCGATTTGCAGCTGCATTGTCGAGAGCAGATGGCCGCTCTTTCATATGCTTGGAGTTGTTTAAGTTCCTTGCATGCGGGCAACAAAACGAGTTGTGGTTGCCCGAAATGGGTTCTTCGATTATTGTTTTCGGAGTCATTTGGAACGCGATTCGGGTGACTGGTCCTGAAAAGCTTTACCAGAGCCCATCTTAGCCGTCAAAGACGTTTCCATTCGGCACTACGAGGAAGTGAAGAGTTGGATTCGTCGTCAACGTCAACGTTCTGATGGTAGTACTAATCGTCAATCATTTGGCTCAAATAGGGGTTCTGATTCAGATTTTAGTGGTACGTTTATCTGTTTACTATTTTACATTTGTTTATTACTCTCTGCTTTTATAGATTATTCAGCACGTGGAAGTTTAAAAGGAAGTAAATCAACATTGAGTAAGTGTATAAAAATAATAGAATAATAATAGAAGATGGAATTAGATTGAAAATAATGTTTGTTTTTTGTTTACAGTTACAAGTTTACATTTACATGACAGTGATGATGGAGATGATAGATCATCGCGAAGAACATCAGCAAGGTACACATTGTTGTACTTAAAACAACTTTAATTCTTTATTTATAATTCTTTTTAGTAGAAAAAAAACGTCACACAGTAATCGAAATATGAAAGAATCAATTGATTCGGTAAATAATAATTCAAAACAAAGAGATTAGAATCAACTTTAAAACTGATATTTTTTTTCTAGGATTTTGAGCCAATTCCCATTATCAATGTTATTCCTAAAACGACATCATTATCGGTGAAACATACCAATCAAGAAATGTCAGGTATGCACTACTTTTGACGAAGAATGTACTGACAAGGTTCTCATTTGTCTTTATATAATACGATAGGTGGAATGGATGGTGGACATGAAATAGTCGATATTGATGAACGATTAAAATCGCTAGAAAAATTTATAAAAGAAAACTTACCTTCTTAGAAAGAGAATGTCTTTTTGTACATTTGTTTTTACTTATATTAATTATAGAAATCAATTTTTCATGTAGTTCAGTTTTGTGATATTCCAGTTCTTTTGTACATTTGTTTTTTTATATAATTTAATTAATTAATAGTATCACCTGTCAGGTATTTACACGAATCTAACCTCATGTGTTTTGGATGACCAGAATTGTTTTCATTTAACCATTATATGGAAATATATAGTGATGTCTATCTTCATCGCATTGTTCATCTATTGTACCTGTTGTTGTTCGCGGTCACCATCAGCTACAGTTTAATTGAGCATAAAAAGATAATTAAATGTTCCCAACAATAATATCTGACTAGGGTAAGTTAAAATAAAGCGGCATTAAAATTATTTAGACACACCTGGTGGACCGATATACAGTGCACTGTCATTTGGAATTATTTTGTACTTTATAGAAAATCGATGTGGAAAATCACCAAGGATTTTCCAACTTTTATTAAATCCTCAGCGATTTTCTGACTGTTTCGAAAATGTTGATTTTCTACTTTATAGAAAATCCGATCGATTTTCGGAAAAACGAAAATCAATGAAAACTTTTGAAACATATCATTCGACTCAGTTTTCGACGGTGACTCCGAATATGATATTTTTATTTCATACACTGGCACCGATTATTCAGTCTAATAGATATATCCGGAAGTTCGGAACAGAAAAAGATCGAATGTTCCGAACGAATTTCGGTGCCTGTTTTTTAACATAGAAAAGGATTCATGCATATACCATTTTGCAATCCCTGTCACTTCGTTCAAATTGCACGGTATAGACAAAAATCTGTTTCCATCGACTTCCAGAAGCGCATTTTTCCCCGAGACCCAGTGATAAAGTTATACAGAATACTTTAATCTATCATACGATGTGAAACCTGGGCAAAAAGAGATCCTCTTGAACGCATTCTATGCTTCGAAAGAATTTTAGCGATATTCCACAAATATTTTACCATTTTCATTGATCTTATAATCAACTTAGAAGGTGAACTAACAATAACATCAAGAAAAATTTGAACTATTCATACACAGCAGACTATGCTCTTCATGGTGCACCAAAATCTTTTCAAAAGCAATCGTTTTAGTGTATCATTATTAGACTTCTTTCATAACGGATGGCTCAGATTAAATAGGACAAGATCATTTTCTCTTTTTTTGGGCTACTTAAATACACTTCCAGAACTTCGTTTTACGTTCATTCGATAGAGAATTGAATTCTCTACAAAACCTACTACTTCAATCTCTGATAGCATTTTTCTTGTTTGAGTACCATTCAAAATATTAAATGGTGCTGAGTTGTCGAACTGCGACACATCGAAAATAGAAAAATATTTGCTTTGATCCGAGAACAGATTCCAGAAGAATTTTGAAAACAACAGAAGATTCATCAGAAGAATCTACATCTCCTCACAGCTGCTGGTACGATATTTGTTCAAACAACAATAGCAGACATCTGTTATCCATATTACATTGCATCCCGCTTTCATACCACCAGTATTTGCTCCTGTTTACGGTGCAATAAAAGCGGCGTTGCATAATTTTACAACGAGTTTGAGACTTGAATTTGCCGACAGTTACATAAAAATAATAGAAATTGTGTTCACCAGTGTGAAAACAAATTTGGGTGGAGGTTATAATATGTGAGAGGATTTAAATGAGTTTTGTGATGATGTTTATCGTCGACTTGAACGAGGTGAATAAGAAATTGATTATAAAATGTAGAAAAAAGTAAGATTATCATCACATGAGAAATCGATAAATTATAGTAGAAATTAAACGTGCATTTCAAAAAAGTGTCCTGAAGAAATGTAAATGAAATATTGAATGAACTAAATAATTTAAATTTTTGAATGAGCTACTCAACGTCTTGCACTTCCTTCAAACAAAATCTCCACATATTCTTTTCTTTCTACAAAGTAATGTGTGCTGTATATGAAGAAGATATTCACGTTTGGACTCTGAGTCAAACTCTGAATTAGCCATTCGATAGAGCTTAAAAGATTGTCTAAATAACATAAGTGCCAAAGTTATAGCTAATTACGTGACCCGACGGCAACTTTTGCAAAATATGCCCAAAATGGACATCCAGTGCATTTTTAGATTTACCATAAAAAATCGTTGAAAAGCATGAAAATTTCAACTTTTCCATATTCATAATGTATCTAAGCTCATACTCGTTCAAATGACACAATGCTGAGCTTTATATTTCTTTTCGTTATCGAGGTATTTGGCTTACAAGATCCGGAGGGCGGCGAAAATTCCCGACTTTGTCCTGGAAAAGTCTCCGTTTCTTTTCCATGAAAGTTATACCAGAAAGTCAGTTTAGTGTGTATTACTTACCATAGAAATTTCAAAGTACGCACATTAGAGCCTCCTAAGATCTCAAAAATAGAAGATCTCTGAAGAACCGAAATTTTCAACACATCTGCACGATATAATAGATGATTCTTCATTCTCGAGCTATCTGTCATCCTGCGTTCACGAGATATGAGTCTTTTATTATAAGAAGTCGATCACAACGCACCAAACTGAAAATATGATTTGTAACGCTCATTCTCATGAACGCACGATGATAAACAGCTCGAAAATGTTTCTTTTGAAAGAGAATTATCTGTTCAATGGCAAGGAGGTTGACTTGGACGATTTATTCCAAATCTCAGCGTGACTTAATTTTACTGCAGAAATGACTGTTATCAAATATTCAAATAAATGACTAAATTAATTTGTTACTAAGCGTGGTGGCGTCCAAGCATCGACAGATTTTGAAATTGTGGTGCCGCCCACTATATTGAGCTTTAAAACTTACTTTTATCGTATGTCACTCTTTTCGTTTTCTAACATACAGCAAGGTCGATCTATAGTTAAGAGAATCCATGTTATCAAAATGTCCTAACTTTTCCCAATTAATCGCGATTTTAGATAAAATGGCTGATTGCTCGAGAAAAATCAGACGATTTTGATGGCATGAGGCGAAACAAAATATTCTTCGACACCAACGGAATTGTAGGTACACCCTCGTATGTAATAGGCTCTTTCGCTCACGATCGTTTTATTAAAAAGAAAATAAACTCGTTTTGCTAATGGTTTACACGGTAACACGTATACACAAACATGTACGTCACTTTATGCTTCAGAAAGTCCTTGTCAATTGCCTGTTCGAGCTAAAAGATGTGGCAACAGATTGTTAGAGTGTGCTTCAATAGAAACTTCAATTCGCAAATATTCATTCTAGTTTGGATGCTGAAAATCTTCTTTAGGTCTCGTAGATTCTAAATCGATTGTCTGTTGGCTACGAACGATGTTTAAAGAGAGTACGTACAATATTGGTTTTTAGCTCATCTCATGGAGAGAGAATGATAAATTTTTTTCCATAACATCTAATTTATTCAAATATTACAACTTTTTTCTACGGTCAACTAAAGAAATTGATGTATTGTTCTTTGAACTGTTTTTTCATAATATTAAACACAACCAAAATAAGAGATAAATCATGTATACACATTGCAAATATAGAATGAATTAGAAAGTATGATTACACAAAAAACAAATGTGACATAAATGAAGTGTGAGAGAATATAAACAGATGTAAATTATTAATCTTAGAATAAAACACATTAGTGATAGAGGACATTTTATGACATTTCAATAAACTGTTTGAAGAGAAAACAACAATTCATATATTTTTATAAGAGAAAAAGTATCAATATTTTGTTTTTTTGTAAACTTACTATAGAACAGTATATTGTCATTGTACACGTATCTGAGACAAGATGAAATTTGAAAAAATTATATTTTTAATTCCAGTTCATTTTTCGACGTCCATAAAACTAAATGATGTACAATTTCATAATATTAATTTTAAACGTTAGAAAAGATAATAATAACATTTGTTTCTTACCTTTGGTTGTACAGTTGTAGCAGACACAATTCCTTTTTGTTTTTGCAATAATTGATCAAACTGTCGTTTTTCTTCTTTTTCAGCACGTTCGTGTAATTCAGCGTCCAAACGAGATTGAGCACGCTCTTGTTCAACAATTGAAATCTAGAAAATATAAAAAATAATAAGAAGAAGAAAAGTTTCATAAAAAAAAAAAGGACAACAACATCATGCATACCTGTTTTTTAATATCTTGTTTATTTTCTTCACGTTGTCTTAATTGTTTTTCTTTTTCTAATTTATTATATTCTCTTGCTTGTTGCATTTCTTTAACAAGTTCTGCTCGTCTCTCTAATGATTCTTCTTGTTGTTGTTTTAATTGTTGTAATTTTTCCATAACTTGTTGTTGACGTTCATCTAATACTTCTTTAATTAATTTTTCACGTAAACGTTTTTCACGTTCCCATTCGGCTTCACGACGTTGCCATTCTTTCGCCGCTTCTTCTCTAAAAATCAAATCAAAATTTATAAAATAATATATTAATTAGTTAGACATGAAACTTACTGAAACATAGTATCTAATTCTGCTTCTTTTTCTTTTTCGACTTTCATTTGTTGTTGAAAATCTCTTAACATTTGCTCAGCATCATGTCGTAATTGTTCACGTTGTTCGGATTGTTCTTCAAAATCTTGTGCATCTTGATACGCAATTGAAGACAGTATTTTCATATCAAGTTCCTGAAAATTAGATAAAAGAGAAAAATATGATCAGACAATATAAAATAGTTGAAATTTGAAAATACCAATTGTTCTTGAACTTCTTTCGCCTTTTTATGCATTTTTGCTTTGTGTTGACGAAGTAATTGACGACTAAAACGAATGAATATGTATCAAGATGAAAGGAATAAACTCTGCTATTATCTTCTACCCATAATCTTGTTGAGCATAACGTTTTTCCATTTCTTTTCGTTCTTCCTCAAAACGATCTAATTCCCATTGTTCTTTTAACAAACGTTCCTCCTCTTGTTTCAACATTTCAGACTAAAATAGATGAATAAAGAAGTGTAATAATTGATGTAGCAGTTATTTTCAATTGCATTATTTTATAATTCAATTAATAAATTATTTATTCAAGCTTTCAGAAAAGTTTAATTCGCATTATTAACAACAACGAGAAAAGTTCAAATAGGAACGAACACACACTTAAAGTTAAAACTTAAAACATGATTCGATTTGCATCGGATGCAGATATATATATTAAATAGTGAAAATCTTCAAATAAAAATGACTTGATTAACCGTGAGGAAAAGATAGAGAGAAAGAGAAGGAAATTTCTTCTGTGGATACTTTTATCGATGATCGCACGAATTCATCGCCTCTTTCTTCATCTAAGGGTAAAATTACGAGATTACAGAAAAACATATGGTACATGTAAACATTGGGAATCCTGTTGCTCTTCGAACTGGATTAAATGTTAGATAAGCAAAAATCGAGTATCTCAAGCTGATAAAGTATCAAGACAATTGCGATTTCGGAAATAGAAATAATATTGACTAATAAAGATGATGTTGTAATAATTAGTTTGATTCATGTCGAATGGAGAAAGAAACATTACTAATTATTGACTTTTTTTCTCTCATTTACAGTCTAGTTCTAGTCTGATTTATCAAATTGTCGAAAAACGTTCTCTTAATTACTTCACGATAATTGAAGAGATTCCATTTTTATTATAGAATACTCATCTGAGAAATGTCGTGTCATAGTCTGAAGCAAAACAAAATGTCCGTTACTAAGAATTTTTGAATTTCTTTTTAAGTAAAAATAAACTTTTGTTTTTGTTTTAGTTTTAATTTTTTTCATTACATTATGATCCTGAGTGCGTGCGGAAAAAATATTTTCTGTCCCAGAACCAGATTTAGTTTAGAAACAGTTTTTGATGCATCATGTTTCTCAACTCTTTGATGTGGAAGTCGTTTTCGGACATAAGAACTGTCACAGTGATCGCAAGAGACAGCATACAATGAAAGTGGCTGTAATAATTCGTCAAAATACTATCTTTAACTTGAAAAAAATAAACCGACTGTTTTAGATAACCTCTCTATAATCAACGAAATTAAACATATGACAAACAGTCTACAATTTTATGCTAGAAAAATCACTCTTGTATCACAAAGTTTGAACTTTTTTTCCACCTACTTCTTGCTCTTTTTCCTTCAATTCATTCATTTGTTCTAATAAAATATCTTTTAATTGATCAATTCTTTGTCTTCGTTGTTCTTGTTTATGACGTTCTTGCTCATCATCGAATCTTTGTTGCTCACGCATTTGTTCACGATATTTTTCTTCTTGTTCACGTTCAAAATCTTCTTGCTGACGTTTTTCATCAATTTGACTTGACCATTTTTCAGGATTTAGATTTTCTAATTTTTCATTTTCAATACGTCGTAAATCAGGATCATTTTGAATCCAATGATCGTACAATTTCTCACTGGCAACCTAAACAAATAACAACAGAGACATTTATTTGCTTCTTAAATTGACTTAGAAAATAGAATCATACTTGTTTTCGTTCTTCTTCTCTGACAGCTCTTAATGATTCAGCACGATTTTTCATATCCGGTATTGTTTCTCGTGATGTACGACGTATCGATGTTAATTCTTGCTGTAAAAAGAATAAATAAATAGATAAATAAGTCCTTTTTCTTAATCATCCTAATTTTACTTCAAACTTCGTTTTTTCTAAATCAAGAATATTTGCTAGACGATTTCGACGTTGTTCCAGACGATTTATTTTTATTTCTTTTTCGTTTTCTGCACGTAATGCTTCCTTACTAAAATTTCACATCACTAGTTGATTTACAATAAAAAGAGATTTTTTTTATTTCGTTGTTTTTGTTCAATCGTACCTTAAAACGGCTGATCCCGGCGATGTCCAGTGACTATGAACTGCACTCTTTGTCGACGCGGTACGAAAGTATTTAGCATTTTCAGCCAATTTTGCTCTAAACATATGCAAAGGAAAACAGCACGTTCTTTTACAATTGAGAGAATAAGATATTACTTTTTATCTGCTTCAATTTCTTGCTTTCGATGCATAATTTGTTGAGGTGTAGCAAAATGTCTTGTAGCAGAATACGATTGTAATGTTGGTAATACCATGACTAGTTTTTTTTGAAAACTTTTATCTAAACTAAACAAAAACTGATAGGCTACAAAAGTCAAAAGAGAACCTTTTATTTATGAAAAAAAATCTTTTGGTTTTGCGAGACACATTTGGTAGTAAGGTAAACTATAATTAGTAAATTAAATGATTTTAAAATGTATTATCTGAAAAAGCACGAAATTTTAATCAGCAAATATTTGTTCGAACTACATATCTAAATAAAATGCGACGATCAAAAACTTCTTAATCCGTTGTTTTCTCTGATTTAATCTAAAGGTTCAAAAATGACATTCATACAAGAAACGTCAATTTTATGATCGTAATGTACATAATAATAGTTAAAATAAAATGTGACTTTGTTGACGTATTTTTTATGTATCTGACCGAATGTTGAAAAAATGTAATCAATGGTTGGTTATTAATTTGACATCTACAACTGATAAGCGTCCAGATGATGGAGAATTTATCTTCGTATGACTTATACGTGACAGAATATAAAAACTGAAAAAATAGAATTTATAAATTCCATCAAGAAAGAAAGGATTAATTCAGATGGGTTTTCGATTCCTCACCGATAGACTATTGTGATTCAACTTTTCTTCTTTTTTCTAAATTTGAAGATGAATTTTTTGGACTCACTCGCTTGATTTTGACAAAAAAAAAATACTGAGATATTATGAATCTAATTGGAAAAGGTAAAAACTCGTTTAATGGAATTCCTCAGATAGCCATAAAGTACGTGTTTCTGCTTGTGAGAATCCGTCCATGTCAAATATAATTCCGGAAAAAGAAACGGGAAGAGACACGGCTTAGCATCCATTAGAGTAGCTGTTGTTAATGACGACTCCTTCAAATAAATTTCTTATCTTAGTTACCGTTTACTAGTCGTGTGAAATTAACCAATCAATCAACTTCATAGTTATTTAATTTATAGCATTTATTTTATTTATTTGTTTGTCTGTTGTGTTTATTTGAAGAATAAAACATAATTAATTTTACATATTCTAGTATACTTTTGTGGAGAATCAGACTTCTCATTTGTTCTAAATTAAACTCAAACATAAAAAAAGGTACACTTAAATTTGTTTATGTTTTGAGAACTATTTCTCTTTATTTAATATGATGGTATGTTTCACAAAAATCTTCCGACGAATTTATGTTAAATTCGTCACAAATTGATGAACCTTTTTCTCGTTATATGTGTAGTATTTTGACATACTTGCGATCGAGCATATATCCTGAGAATTTTGAAGTCAGAGAATGATACACGAAACCTTTGTGTGCAGAAATTGCTAAGTTTCGTTACATTATCTTCGACAACATCATTATACTGTTTTTCTTATGCCCAAAAAAAATCCGATTAAGGTCCACATTTTGTGTTTGCTAAAAATCATATACTCTATTGACGAAGTATTACAATTGCATTTGTATTTTCATCATCTCACTGAATATTCAGTTTTAATTTGACATTTACAGGCAGTTTTTTTTTTTCAATAATCATGTCAAGTTTTTATCTTGAATTATTAAAAAAAATCACTGGCAAAAGAATGTCCATTACTTACTAGTTGGCTGACTATGTGTATATCGATAGATAAATATCTTTTGGTTTGCAATTTCTATAGACAACGTTCTATCCACTTTGAGTTTAAAGTTATAGGAATTATCAATGATATTAGATTATCTCGTTAAATATTGTAATGTTGTACATTTGTAATACAAACGAAGCATCACGTACTTTATTTTGAGAATGGTAACAAACTGACTTTTCATGTGGAAGTAATGATTTCTTTGCCTTTGAAGAGCTCGACTAGTATTAGAAAACAAATTAGTTTAATTATAAGAGAAATTAGCCGTCACAAGTATTTTCTTCGACTGACAGCTAACATAACCCCAAGGTAGTTGTATTCAAACTAAAATTCATTTGTTTGTCTCATTTAGATTCTCAATCGTTATATACATTTAATCTGTCCTCGTTCATATAATAAAGCATTGGTATGATTAAACTTGCTAAAAATGAAAAAGTTCAATTCCATAACAATTTATCACAATAATCTTTCTATTTCTGATGATTAGGATAACATTTTTCATCGTCCAACTATTCGGTAGAAGGATATTTTACTAGCCGTGATAATTCAATGATTTTTAATATTAGCTCTCAAAACTGAATAGATGTTTAATCCATTTAATTTCAATTGAGAAAATTGAACAACATTCACTTCAACTTCGAATGGCATGTACTATTCGTTGATAAAATATCAAAATGATAGTGTCATTTGCTCTTATAGTAGAAAATATACGATGTCTGTCTAGTACTATAGTTAAAACAAAATGATATTTATGGGATATACACGAAGAAAACAATGTTTTATTACACTAATAATCAAACAGTGAGATGTCTACACGACAGATCGATTTGATGAAAACAATCTAAAAACACATTTGATATGTTTGTGGGTGAATATAAGAATAGGGATTATTTATGGTATATGATAGCATCACTTGTCGATGCGAATCAATGATTAACGATAAATAGTTGTAGTTTACTTCAATTTATTATATTATAGAATGGCAATGGCCAAAGAGAATAACAAAACTCAACAAAAGAAATTTGTTGAAATCACAGATCAACCGGTATGTAAGGACATGATGCACATGAACTGGGTTTGTCCCAACGTTCGGAGATGCACATATGAGTTATCAATTTCCCGGGTGTCTGGTATTCGTATCTCCGCCCGTAGACACTCGCTCTCGACCCAACCA
>CAJNOQ010008077.1:0-11567 GCA_905250885.1 Didymodactylos carnosus
ATAAAGAATATAAAAAGAATTCGTTCGAAACAGGCTACCATCACTGGTATCAGTCTCAGAACTATAGGCTACCTCCCCGTGACAAGTTTCGATGACTTTGTATGTAAAATATTACGAAACAAAAAAAAAAGAAAAAAGAACGAAAAAACAATATTTAATAGGAAAAAAATAATACAAGAGTATCTTTGTATTACCGGTTTTCGCGCAAGAACAGAGTGTAAATAGAATAATTACATAGAACGAAATTTTGTCTCTAATATGTGGTTTTTACTTTGTTATTTTTTTTTTTCTTTTTCTAATGAGTGAAGGAATGTATTAGAATAAAACAAAAAAGCAAAAAAATAGTACAATGATTATGTGAATATCACAGAACGTCTTACATATGTTAATTTCGTTTGTAGAGAGAGAACCAGTCGATAATCATTTCAACTATTGTACATGCGTTAGAAGAAGACCATATTACGATTAACAAGGTAAAATTAAACTACGCAAATTATTCATTATATTTACGAGATGAATTTTACATAAAGTGTTTAGGAAAAACATATGGAAATAAGGAGTTGGCTAAGGATATCATTTGTAATAAATTTCTATACGATTTAGCATTCTTGATCAAACTAAGCATGCAGTCAGACTAGTATTAATTCAATTAACCGGTTTATATATTAAATGAAAGAAAATAATGGACGTGAGAGAGCGAGATTAAAAAGTAACAAACAAAAAAAAAAAAATACGCTCTAAAATTGCTGAGTTACATAACAAACAAAAAAACTTTCTAATTAAATTGTGATAATATGTATTGAGCATTAAGCTAAATGATTACATATCGCTGAAAACAATCATATCACAACTACAATAGCAGCTTTTTCAGTATATGTAATAATGTTCGTTTCAAAAAATGAAGTAGATTGAAAAATGTACACGTCAAACACAACAACAATAGATGAGAACATGACACTATATTTCGTTCAGTAAAATCCTCTGAAATACTATTTGTACTGCGCCAGTCAATAAGACCCAATGAGACCATAAAGTACGTTTTTACTTAATTGATTAACATATGATACCGTAGTACTAGTAGAAGAATGAAATAAAGACTCCAAAAGAAAAATTCCAGATACAAGTTTTCGAAAAAAACCTTTTTTTATTAAAAACCAAAGAATGTTTGTGAGAAAAATGGACAAAGAATGTAAGCGTATTTTTGAATCGTTTGTCTACATCAGCAGATATGCCTATTTATAATATTTCTCTTCTGACATTTTATCAATGTCTGTTTACTCTATACCTGTAAAGAGCGATCACCCAATTACAATAGTTTTGTATATGAGAATGTTCTGAATCAGCGATGAAAGCTGTTCTTAATTTACGAATCATGACCATTCGACTTGATACTATTTCACTTCGAGAATCCTATTAGAAGGAAAGCTTTTGATCTGGATAAAAAGCGCTTTGGAGAATAAGATATCGTAATAACATATAACAGATTCTTGTACGATGGAGACGCTTTTCAACAACGACATGCAGGTTTAGACTTGTGAGAATTCGTGACTGTTTTACTTGGCGGTCTTCTTTCTACTTTCTGACATTTTTAAGAAAAAAAAGTACGCAAACGATAACGATATATAACCGAAGGAACGATGTTTTTCTTTTGCACAAAATACAGTAGAGTGAGTGTAATTTTACAAACAAATACCCTTGGGAGCAAATGAAGAAAAAAACAACAGAATAACTATAACTCGATGACAAAAAAAAAAACAGTAATAAAAGCACAACAACAACCGGTTAATGGCGAAGACATCAAGAAAAGAGAGATAGACATATAAAAAATGCTATGTTTCATGAGACGTTGAATTTTTATTTACAATTGTCTATTGCGAATCATTTGTATAATTTCACTATCAGCTGATCTTACAGCTCCCGCAAAAAATAAATTTTCAATTCCTTTGATACACCATCCACGAATAGGTGGCATACGTAATAATAATTTAGCAAAACGTGCCACATCATCCGAATGAACTTTTTTACAATAAGATGCCAATGCCATACAAACTTTTTCACGTAATTCATTTATACGTACAGTATCTTTTACATCTTTCGCATCTAAACATATAGAAATAGAAAATAAACGATTTATAAGAAACTATAGAGTCTAATTTATCCATTATCTTAGAATATGTTTCTGAAAACAATGGTAGGATGCCTAAAATTCTGCCTTAAAACCGAAAATACGTTGAAATTTTATGAAAATATAACTCATTAGCATGACTATTCATTTATTTTTTTATTTTTAAATCTCACCTGGATCGAATAAGAATATTGCTTTTAGACATGCTATTTCTACTTTGTCGACCTGCAATTCTCTCATTATTGTGACAACATCATGATAAAGTCGAGTAATAAAAAACTGTAATGACTGATCAATAGCTGTATGTGGTTTAACATATGAACCATCGGAAAGTATGAGACCACATTCAGGAGCTAACATTGAACGATAAGCTAATGAACAACATAATATATCACGCCAACCTAGAAGTATCGATCAATGATGAGTAAATAGTTAATAATACTCTACATAATATACATACTTGCACGAACTAAAGCGACTTGATCATCTAATGAGAGTGATGAAAAGTGGGGTACACGTTTAGCCCAATCCGATAATTGTGATACTTGTTGTTGAGTGGTAGCCAATAAACGAGCATAAGTACATTCCTATATCCAAAACAACAAATTATTGCTCTTATTTCTTAAATATTAATTTAATTTACATACTTCTTCATGTAATGATTCTAATTTCGGCTCAACACTCATTTCCGCTTGTATTAGTTTTTCTAATTGCATTTCATCTTCACCTGGTGACAATGTTTCACCCTCGCCTGCTGCATTCTTTTGACGCTCTTCTTGAACAGCTAAACATAATTAAACAATCAATAGTCAAAGTGGTTAGTCAACTTTAACAAAAAGACAGATACTACCGCAAAATAAAAAAGCTATTATAAAATTTGCCCTATTTTCTTTCTTTGGGTTAAACCAATAAAAATAAAATATACGAACAAAGCAAAAAAAAAAATGAGTCGTTTTTTTCTTTTCTGTACAATGACATCATCAATAAATTGCTCTTATTTCTAAAGCATGAAATTTGATATTTATATTTTGTCTTGCCTGCAGCCAATTTAAACTTTATTACTCACAAGATCAATTAAAGCAAACCTTGATTTAATATTAAAATTAAATCTAAAGTTACAACGATCCAAAACAGTAAAATAAACTCATAGTGCTAGAGACGCGCTAAAACAATGAATAAGAAGATTTTATGTTGTAATTCTAATATTATTTTTAACATCAATTATAGTGCAACTTTTTGTGATCCACTATAAAACAACAAAACTATACGAAATTTTAATGTATCAAAATTTTCCTTCTGATTATATAATGAACACAGTCAACGAATTGCACACAAAAACCATATCAGCAAAACACTAAGTAATTGTGGAAAATTACTTAGAAAATCTGATAAAAAATTGCTTTTTCTATTTAAAACTGTGCTTACCTTCTTTTTTCATTCCAACCAATAAACACTTTTGATATCGGCAATATTGACAACGATTTCGTTGCCTTTTATCAATAATACATTCGCGATTATCACGGCATGTATAAGTTAAATCTTTACGAACAGTTCGTTTGAAAAAACCTTTGCAACCCTCACAGCTAAAACAAAGAAAGAAAATATAAAACAAAATGTAAAAGATGAGAGTCTTTTTGTATCAATGCCATCTACTATCTCATTGCTTACATTTTGAAAAGTAGAACATCAATAAAATCAACTAATCATTTTTGAAGTGCGAGTTATATATCCTCACCTGTGTACTCCATAATGTTTTCCTGATGCTTTGTCTCCACAAATGGCACAGCAATATTTAGATGAGCCAATATTGGTATTCATTTGGCTATTACTTCCTACATTTGTTGTTGAATTAACTTCATTTGATATAGCACCGGATGATAATAAACCACCTGAAAATTGTGTAGGCATATTGGTAGCTGACATTGCCGGACCTATGCAAGAAAATTTAAAAAGTAATTATGTCCATAATTAAACTGTTAAAAAATAGAACTTACTAGGACTAATCGAAGATGGTGAATCACCACCTGAACTTGAATAATTTGAATTTTGTCCCATACTTTGAATTGTATTTGGCGTACCAGAACTACCATTTTGATTAGAAATGGCTGGAGATGGAATATAACCATTGTCCGAATAACTAAAAGCTAAAAATTAGAATAACAATAGATAAGATTATCAATAGAATGTATCGCAATTTTTGAATAATTTTGAGATAGAAGTGTGTCCTATGTACGTTTACAAATTTTCATCTCTTTCCATTGATAGTAAATCAATATACTTACAGCTCGATTCAGACATGGTTCTGTCCATTAAATTGTTTATAACAAATAAAAAGAAATGATAAAAATCTGAAACAAAAACGAAAAAAAGAGTTCGTAAATTCAAATTTGTGAACGATGAATAAATAGACAATATAAAAATCGACAACAAAAACGTACTATAACATTTCAATTTTATTTTTAAATTACAAACAAAAAAAATCATCAAAAAAATAAAATAAGAGATTGATCATTTCTCATCTATTGCGTTGACCCTTAAATATTTGATTGTTAAACGATAAACACCTTTAAAAATAAATTACTAAATTGCACCAAAAGAAAGCAGTATCATTTCGAAAAAAAATAAACAAAGAATTTTTTGATTTGGACTGATGAAAAAAGTTCATCTGAAATGCAAGAAAAAACACTTTATAAAATAGTAAAGATAAAAGTAAAAAACAACAACACATTTTTGGAATGCTTAAAATATGATGAGAAGAAAGGGTACCCTAACTAATTATGTCTACTATTTAATGCATTAAATACAAAACTACTCTAATTAACTGAAATCCATAACTGCAAAATAAAAGTTAACTGTTCAAAGAAGGCATACAATATATAAGTCTAAGCTACCGTTTCAGTTTTAATAGAAAAATCTAAATAAAGAAAGTACTAAGGCAACACAATCAATCACTTATAGAAATAGTAAAAGAATTTAAGAAAAATCAACAAGCTGGACTAATTTAATAATTTCCTTGATCAGTTGTTGTTTTCGTTGTTGTTGTTTCCTGATCATTTAATAAATCATCGACTAATTTTGTTCCTGAACTTGTACCTAGTCTTGTTGCTCCTTCTTTGATTAATTCTTTTGCAAATTTAATATCACGAATTCCACCCGATGCTTTTATTTTTACATTTTCACCACAATTTTCTCTCATCAATTTAATATCTTCTAAAGTTGCACCACCAGTTGAAAATCCAGTTGATGTTTTAATATAATCGGCTTTACATCGTGTTACAATTTGACATAGTTGAATTTTTTCTTCACGTGTCAACAAACAAGTTTCTAGAATAACATGACAACAAATTACAAAAAAGAAAATATTAGCTCAGTGTAGAACTCAACAACACTCTCAATAACAAACATTTTTATTAACAAATGGTTAAAGTTTACTTGTATAATTTTTTGTTCTTCACTTACCTATGATTACTTTTAATACTAAATTTTTACATTTATCTTTCAATTGTTTAATTTCTTGTTCTACATAATCCCACTGTTTTGATTTTACTTTTCCAATGTTAATTACCATATCAATTTCTTCTGCTCCTTGTTCTATCGCCTGTTGGCATTCAAATAATTTTGTCTGTGTTGTATTCGAACCTAATGGAAAACCAATTACTGTACACACTTTTACTTTTGATATCTGTTGTTGTTGTTGTTGTTTTAAATGTTTATGAGCCAATTCAACATACGTTGGTTGAATACAAACACTGGCAAATTGATATTGAACAGCTTGAGAACACAATGTAATAATTTGTTCATCTGTTGAATCTTGTTTTAGTAGTGTATGATCGATCATCGATGATAATTCTAACTGAGAATGAGTTAACGATGACATTTTTAATTAGTTATTAAATCTAAAAGAAAAAAAAATCAATGTTCTATTACATTTGATAATAATATTTAGAATTTAAATTTATTTCTGAAGTAGTTCGATAGAGCAAGCAAGCAAGACTAAGAATATTTTATTCACGAAAAGTGAGAAAATCTAGCTTCCTTTAAAAATTACAATTTTCATTGAGTGAACGTCCATAGTGCAATAGGTACCAAGAAAACTAAAAGGTATTAGATTCGATGAAATATCTGTTCATAGAACTTAGAACAAATAAAAACAAAATGATCGATAACAAAAGAAAGCAGAAGAGATTTTTGTATATCATTTCAAAATCTGTTTAGAAAAACTACTATACTTTAACTTTACAAATTCCAAATATAAGATCACAATCACGGCTGCAAATAGATTAATGCGGGTATTTTTTTGTTCAATACATCTTCAACAGCAATGATCAGTGACATATAGACAGAAAAATAAATGTGTGATCAACTCATTGTTATTATTTTAAAACAGAAAATCGCATATAAATGCTAAAGAATCTCATTTATACGGAGAAAAGAGAATGTCATAAAACGTTCAAAAAAGCCGCTTTTTATGAAAATACTGTCAACAAGCATAAATATAATTGCTGGATTACTCTACTTTTTATTTATAAAAATACATAGGTCGAGATATGTCGACTTTAGTCGTATACAATATCTTGACCTACTACATAAGCATTCAGCTCTGTTGAAAGCATAACGCTATTGAACGATGCTGGAGTCGAAAGTGTCAATCATTAACTCATATAAATTCTTTTGAAATATCCATTATTCTATTAGTATAATCTTTATGTGAATAGATGTGTTATACTATTTATACTGTCAGTATCAAGTTAGTATCCTAGTTACGTGACGAAACGCTTAAAAGTTATGGTTTATTCAATTCTATCAAATATAGACGAAAACGAAACATTTATAAGCTTACAGTATGAGTGAAGTCAGGATACAATATAATAAGCAGAAAAAAACCGTGATGTCGAAACGAAATGTACAAGTGTCAGATTGGCGTTAACTTTCACATGCTATAAACATTTTTTAGAGAGAGATACTAGAATATAATAGAAGAAAAGCAAGGCACAAAACAATATCACACAGTTATTGGAATTAAAGACTAAAACTATAAATTTTAAAGCATCAATGTTACTTTTGGACTAAGTTAGCCAACAAGTAAACTTGAGACGTTTAATTTCTTATCCTGTGCACTGCTATAGTGTGTTCTACCTGTACTGCTCAACCCATACAGCTTATAATCTTGGGCTTCAGATGCGGTCATCCAACACCGTACAACCAAAGTCTGTATACTCTGTGATGAGTCGGAAGGAAGAGCAGATGTTATAGAGTAGAGACACGTGTGATAGAGAGAGATACAGGATACAATATCGAGAGGATGGAACGAGTATATAAATCATCACTTGTTCTCAGAGAGAGTGAAGAAAAAAAGTTGTTTTATTATCCGCAATTTAAGAAATTGTTATTTAATCATCTATTTCTGCCAGGAAAATATCAGCACAAGACACAACCTCTATAGTTATGATCTATATTAAATTTATAAAATCACTATTAAATTGATCATTCGGAATTCACACATCTCACCCATGACGGACATTACTGTTCTGGTTAATTCTGATATTTCTGATATAACTCTAGATGTCTAATAATCAATGATTTTAAGGTAACAAATACTATCGCTGGTTATAGTTTAAAAATCAGTCTAAAACGAAGTTATGGTGTTAAAAAGGAGTAAGCAAATGTATTACGAAAGTAGGTACACCCTTACAACAGAAGAAACCATTTTTTACCAGTTTCGTGCATTAGATCTTCACTTTCTGATTCAGCAGTATTATTGTTGTTGTCATTATTTGCATCGCTAGGCTGAGGGTGCACTCAACCAACTTTTATAAAGAACAGCCAAGGGTAAAATAGAAGACTAGATGACTTGTTGACTACGTGTCAAAAAAAGGTCAATATAAATTGTCTATTTTTCTTCTTTTTTCGATAATAGTCAAAAAACGGATAACAGACATTAGACAATTTCATGAATTTGAGCGTTAATCACGTGTAGTTGATGATTGCCTGTTGCACAGAACATTATCAATAATTCAACAATGGGGCAGAAAGATGTTTGTTAACTGGTTATTTTTTCACATTTAAGGCATATTAAAGACCTATTTTTAGCCTCACGGTTAACAGGCTATTTATGTCGTATTAATTGTGTTATATATGACCTGCGGCGATGACAGTTTCTCCCTCTTTATTTGTTCATTTTTTAGCTCTTCTACCATTTCTCTGCTATTGTAAACAAACACTTTTCTTTCAAAGGATGCTTTCTCTCTCCATTAATTTCGTCACAGCACTGATAATCATAAATTATTTCGCTATAAAAGAACGTTTTTTACCCGTGTTGATTTGGCACGGATTGATACTGCTGCACTTGCAGGACATAAAACCTATAAGCCATGATAATTTAAGAAATTTTCTTCAAGAGAATGAATCAAATACTTTCTAAATGGTTAAGGTTAGCAATGCATTTAATGTTTATTAGTTATTCATTAAAACAATTCTATGTGAGTTTCTATATCTGCTGCATAAACCATTGCTATTAATGCCAACGGAAATTGTTGACACGAGTTTGTTGGAGCAGCCAAGACCATTATCTTAAACAAAATAATCATCAGAATAAACATGAAACAGTACTCTCTGGTCTTACAATTGTCAATGTATTTTCAAATGCTTATTGGTCATCCTATCTCCTACTCTATTACTATTTTCTAGCATATTTCTTGTTACTGGTGTTGCTTATTTACATTCTTCAATTTTCATCAAATTTGTGGCTTGTGTAGACCAGAATTGGAACCGGATCGTCGTCCGGTGTCAGACCTGCTTAAGTTTTCAATCGGGTATTTTTTTATGAAATAACCATTTAGAAAATTCTTTTGCAGTTTTCATTATTGTTTGTGTAATTAAAGACATGAGAAAAGAACCTTAACTTCTCAGATTATCATCTGTTATTTGGAGACACTGTTGATAGACAAAATGTCGTAGAAGATCATTACTATTCGCACATATCATATCACTTGAATAACTAAACATTTTCGATTAAATTTTTCCTTCCGATTCTGGTAGTTTTATACCAGCACCTCGCCGCTCTGATTCGTCAAACTGTTCTAACTCTGACGTAAATGATATCTGTAGCTTCGATTGCACAGGCTCTTGTTGTTTACCGTATACATTTCTCATATCCTTCTTTTAGACAGATATGTCTAACAATATCCCTAATTTCACTTTTTGAAAATATTGAACATAAGCACAAAAATTACATCCAATCGACAACTCGTTTGGAATGATTTAATCGTATAGTATCTTTATATATCATCAGCAATCAAATAGTCATACATAATTTTGTTGCTGTCACGCAATGTGACTTTGACATTCAAATACTGTGTACTAGTCTTAGCTTCAATACTATCAGCAATGAGATCTCGTGATTTATGTCAACTTTCTCTATAAAAATATAAGTGATATTAAATTGAAAAACCAATCAGATTGTGTATAATTTGTAAACTCGATTTTACATGCAAAGCTAAGCGATTTAAATAGATCTAACATATTGTTGTTATTTATAAAAACAAGAAATAAGTAAAATTTCAAAATAATAATAGCTTACCTTTATAAACGATGGTTGCACTTGGAATCTGTACCGATTTCATAACCATCTTGATTATACCAACGTTCTGAAGTATTGCTTGACTTGAATCTTTATATTGAATTATCATAAAACCATATCTATTTCATAACCTCATACTTTGGCTATACTCTGAGATTGACGGTAGCCACGTTTGCATTTAAGATGTCTTAGGCACTAGTACAGATACATTTCTTTGATATAGCATGTTAAAAGATAATCTTTTCTTCAATATTAAAAACGGTTATTGATATGAAAAATCTTTTTATTCTATAACTTTCGTAGATATTTAGTCTTCATAAATCATGTTTATTCTCCCATGATTTATGATAGCAAAACTCAAATTATTACTTGTCAATTTATCAGAATCTATCGAACATAATAAGCTATGCATATTGATCAGTGGTTAAGCAAATGTCATTTGAACTTTTTGCTTTGCTTACGAGATTATTGCAAAATGTTTGCGGTCAATATTTTTTCTACAGAGAATAGTAATAAGGAGAAATCATTTAAAAACATAAAAATTTTCATCTCAATCGTTTCTTGTTCAGTTGATACAGAAAATTTCTATAGCAAATAAAATATATTCAATCTACTTTTTACGTCAATTCTTCCATATGTTCTATTTTCAGATAAAACTAGATGGTTGTTGATTATCACTGCACTAAACTATTTTTGAATTGAAAAACAAAAAGTATACATTAGATGAGAAAAAGGCTTGATAGTTAATTATAAATCGGATCTTATACCAAATCCCGGTCCTTTCGGTTCTTCTGTTAACGATGAAAGTTTGTCGAATGGTTCAGCTGCATATCTTCGACCATTTCTTGGTCCTGCTTTTGGCTTTTTGCCTTGTTTGATTTCATCTAAAATTTGTTCCATATCTTGTTCAGTTAAATCTTCATAGTAATCATCATTGATAGATAGCATTGGAGCATTGACACATGCTCCCAAACATTCTGCTTCTGATAACGTAAATAGACCATCTTTAGTTGTTTGTCCTACATGAATACCTAATTTTCGTTCAATACATTTCAAAATACCATCACTGTTACATAGCCAACAGGGTGTTGTTGTACACACTTGAATATGATATTTACCTATTGGATCACGATTAAACATTGTATAAAATGTAGCAACCTACAACAAATGAATACGAAAATTAATTTAACATTCTTTATTATTTTGTTATGGCAGATAGACGACAACAAAATATCGTTATAACGGCAACGATATAGAATGGATGTCAAATCTCGTTGAATGATTCGCGTGATCACTCTAGTTTCAATTCTAAAATTTAGAAAACTTTAAAAAGAGAAAAATCCAAACAGCTGATTTTTGAGCTTAAAAAAACGGTTAAAATCGAAAACCCCTTATGATTTTATCTTTTTTTTCTTTGATTTCATTATGTCTGATTCCTATTTTGTACAAAGCAGGCTCTGCACTATTTATCGCAGCCTCTTTACTTGATTTCCCAAACAAATCACAGAAACCCGGAAAAATCCCAAACTCAGCTGTTTCCACCTTCGAAAAATTTCAGACAAGGAATTTTATTTTCGACACATACTTCATAGACTCTCATTTTTGGCATATTTAATACTTCAGCTACTTTGTGCATAGCTGTCAACGGTAACCAACCATGTTGTCGTTGAGCTAAATCGAGTAATGGTATGACAGCGGCTGCTTGATGTCCTTCTGGATATATGGCTTTAATCGCCTCAACACGTTTATAATTTTCTGGAGTAAAATCAAACTTAACATCAGGATTATTCATCGGTGTATCACGATGAACATATTCTTTATCATGACCACCTAGTAACATGGCCGACAATGAAAGAGGACGAC
>CAJNOQ010008078.1:0-11567 GCA_905250885.1 Didymodactylos carnosus
CATTTTTAATTAGTACTTTTATTAATTCTTCTGTTTCTGTTTTTATAAAGTCTTTGTTTGAGCAGATTCTTAGAATTCGTATATATAGGGACTTAATTAATCCAAGTTTGTACTTGCGAGCTTGGTTACTGTCATAGAGTAGGTAAAGGTTGGTACTAGTTGGTTTTCGATATAAAGTGGTTTGGTATTTGTCATTTTCTCTTATTATAAGAACATCAAGAAATGGCAGACTTTAGTTTCGTTCATATTCGATGGTAAATTTTATATTACTGTGCCATTTATTTATTCTTGTGAGAAATTCATCGATATTTTGCTGTTTATGAAATATACAGAAGACATCGTCTACATATCTGATCCACATCTTTGGTTTGTTAGTGCTGAATCTGTTTAATTTCTGTTCGAGTTTGGAGACGAATATATCAGCCAAGATGGGTGCGAGAGGCGAACCCATTGCAACCCCATCTTGTTGAATATAGTTTTCATTTTGAAACCGAAAAGGAATATTGATGACACTTAGTTCTAATAACTTTTTTAATTGTTGACGATCATATGGGTATGTAGTGGAATTATCTTTATCTTTGAATATAATATCCAAAGTGATACTAATCGCTTCATGTACAGGGACATTGGTATAAAGAGATTCAATGTCGAAGCTCACTATTATTTCATTTTTGTTAGATTTTAAGTTTATAATTTTCTTTACAAATTCAAAACTGTCTTTTATATACGAAGATGGTTTTTGTCGTTCATTTGTAATTATTTGCGCTAAGTGTTTTGATAGGTTATAATTATATGTGGCAACAGAGGAGATGATAGGACGGATCGGATAGTTTGCTTTGTGTACTTTCGGTTGTCCATAAAAGACAGAAGTTGAGGCACATGTTGAATGTAAGTGAAAAAATGTCTTTTGATCTATCACATTTTGTTCGTATAGTGCTCTTATATATTTATTCATTGCATTTTCCCGTTGTTTAACTAAGTTAATTTTTGTAGACTTAAATTGTTTGCTTTTTAATATTGTATGGGATTTTTCGATGTACTCTTTTTTATCCATGACCACTATAGCATTACCTTTATCAGATTTGCAGATTGTAATATTTTTGTTTGCTTTTAGTGAACGTATTGCTTGATATTCTTCGTCACTGATATTACGAATTATTTTCTTTTTGTTGGTTCTTATTAAGCTTTGAGAATAATCTTGAATGTTCCGGCACAGTGTTTTGAAGATTCAGGAATGACAGTGTTGTTCAATTTTCAATACATTATGTTCTATATCTGTTTTAAATTCTAAATAATCCTTTATTTTATGTTCTATACAGACATTCATACCACGACATAGAAGCCGTTCTCCAGCTGGCGTTAGTCTATAGCTAGAAATATTATGTAATACTTTAGTCTTTAATGCGTTATAGTCTTGTCCGATATTTCCGTGATTTAATATATTTAATTTCTTCTCGTAGATTTTCGTGATTCTATCGTTTTCATATTTGACTTTTTCAAAAATTAACTGTTTTAGATCGTTATGATCATTTAATGATAACTTTAGCTGTAAACTATTTAGTATATCTTCTATATGTCTTTTCAGTCACATCGAATCTTTATAACGATTTTTGTATTCTAAATGAATACATTCTCTTTGATACGAATGATGTTTTCCTTGAGATTTGATTTCATTTTTTCACATTTTGAAACGAACGAACTTAGGTTTTCCAGATGTGTATTGAAGAAAATTTTTCTGTCAGGTGTAAATCAAGAGTTTCGCTGCATTTACTAGTTTTAATATTGAATAACAGCATGAGCAGTGCCTGTTTTATGAACTTTTTTATTGGTCGCTATTAGTATTTTTGTTTCTATTGAGGTAACTCTCTGTCTGAAATGGAACAAATTTTCCAACTATTATTAACAAAAATGAATGGAAACCATATATGTTCAGCGCTCAAGCTGTACAATTACTTATTCGATTCCCAGGAAGATGTATACAGACTGGTTTGTGCTGGTATTAATAATCATTTTGGAACTGGCTATGAAGCTGAAGATGTGTTATTTGTATTGGATACCATAAATGGAAATGACGACTTAAAACAACGATTTTATACAGCTACAGCTGAAGAAATAATCGAATCATTTAATGCCAATAACGATATCGTAACATCAATGGAACTAGTAAATTTAATTCCCTTTGTCGCTGTTTGTATTCAAGAAAAGTGTAATTCTCAGCCATTACCGACATATAAACTACACCAGATTGTTACATTAATGCAACGTGATTTTTCCTCTTCATGCGGTATATATTATTCTACATGCAATGAATGTAAAACGCGTTATTTTCCAACATTTTATGAGTTAAACGGCTCAAAAATGAAATTTATTACATTTGACTCCATCAGAAAAAAAACGCAATGTATTTCGGAGGAAAAACTGCGTATGAATATCTATTATTTCTTGAATTCGAGGCACAATTAGTACACAACTATGCCGCATTCAACGGTTTCTGTGACGCACACAATTACAAACTTGAAATGCTCAATAGTCGGTTATCGTCAACAAAAACGACAACGAATGAAAGACATAAACTAGATCTTAAACTGCTTCAAATGAACTGGCTTATTTATCAACTCGCACGATTCGTTTTTATGTTAATGGATAATAATTGTTGTCACATACCGTCATCATTTGATTCAAAAGTAGAGAAAGATCAATATTTTTTGAAATATTTCGAAATTTTCTATTCAATATTTGTCGGTTTTCGGTCGCGACATAAAGTGTTAACGGAAAAGGGATTAATAAAATGCAAAGTTGATACGTGTTCAAAAGTATTCATTTCTGACGGGCATCAAAAAGCTAATCGATCGGTCTGTGCATTTGATAATATTTGGGACATTAGTATTCCTGAACTTGGTCCAATACTAGTCGGCTGTTGTGGAACGCCGATGAAAGTAATAAAAAATGGTGAGTGAATCTACATATTTCGTTTGGCTTATAAAATACGGTACTTTATTGTTTCTGTTAGACACAAAAATTTGTCAGATAGAAAAGGAAAACTCGGGTAAAATAAATTAATTCTTTCTTCTATGATTTTCATTCTCGAGAAATATGGCCTCAACTTGAACCGTCTGAATTTCCATGTTTCAAGTTATTGAAATTTCTTGACACTAATTTCTTTCGTTTCAGCTACCAAACAAGTGGATACACGGTATTGTCCAAACCATCAAACGGAACAACAACGAAAAGAAACATCACAAGCGGACAGGAATTCAAACAAATTGATAAATATATCAAATGATGAAAAAGTACAAGCGCAGAAAATGACAGTAATATCACATGAAAATTTGAATGAAAGTTCGATGACAAATGAACCAAAACTAGAAGACATTGAATGTGAAATATTTCGCAGTGATTATGAAACTCATCCAAAGCCTAGTTATAGATTTCTTACCTCATTTCATAATTGCAATGTTATTATTGGATTTGACGAATCAGCAAGAGGAGAGCGCAGTAAGTAACTATCCCCGTCTACTACTATTTCGAGTAGAAAACTGCATCAGCCGATCCTTTTCGATCAGTTCAATCCTATCTCAGCACCTACTATCTCCTATCTCAGCCTTGTCAGATGATTAAACGCATTTTTAATTAGTTTAGCTTTTTATGGTATTTTTGGTACTGACTACGAGTCTGATGTTCGTTTGTCCCCACGGGATCTTTTTAGATAGTTCACTAAAAATCAGATGTGTGAGGATCCAGTATGAACTTTCGGCTAAAGATATTTTCAAAATGCCAGATGATAGAACACCAACTCGTTTGTTGGTTCTAAAACATTTTCTACATAGATAACTCTGCCATGTGATACTTCAAAAATATCTTTAGCCCAAAGTTCATACTGGATCCACACACATCTGATTTTTAGTGAACTATCTAAGAAGGTCCCGTGGGGACAAACGAACATCAGACTCGTAGTCAGTACCAAAAATACCATAAAAAGCTAAACTAATTAAAAATGCGTTTAATCATCTGACAAGGTACCTCGTAGGTGCTGAGGTAGCCTGTCATAATAGTAATCAAATGTAAGTTTTGACTATTTAGTGAGAAGAATGACGCGTCACTTACTTCGAATTCAAAAATACGGTGAACTGCCGCCTGCCATGATGTATGACTGTGCATGTACACTTCGTTTGTTTTCCGATCCTCAGTAAAATTCACCAACGTAATCTCAACAGTCTCGACTTACATCACACTTCTCGACTTGCAAGATTTTGGATTTGCACTACAATTCTCAAAATTCTCAAGTTGCATCACACTTCTCGACTTTTAAACTTCTGGATTTGCACTACAATGCCCAAACTTCTCAAAATTTTTGAGTTCCATCACACGTCTCGAGTTGCAAAATTTTGGCTCTGCTCTAGAATCCTCAAAATTCTCAATTAGCATCACACTTCCCGACTTGCCAAATTTTGGATTCGCACTAGAATTCTCAAAATTCTCAACTTCCATCACACTTCTCGACTTTTTGATTTGCCCTGGAATTGTAAAAATTCTCAAGTTGCATCACACTGGTCGACTCGCAAAATTTTGGATTTACTCTAAACTTCTCAAAATTCCCAAGTTTCATCACACTTCTCGACTTGCAAACTGCAGCACGCTTCTCGATTTCCAAAATTTCGGATTTGCACTAGAATTCTCAAAATTCTCAAAACTTTCCAGTTGTCTCACGCTTCTCGACTTGCAAAGTTTCCAGTCTGCACGAGAATTCTCAAAATTCTCGACTTTTTGATTTCCAAATTTTGGATTTGCACTAGAATTATCGAAAGTCTCAAATTTCTGAAATTGCAGCACAGTTCTCGACTTGCAAAATTCTCAACTTTTCGTTTTCCTAAATTTCGGATGTACACTGGAACTCTCAAAATTCTCAAAAGTTTCCAGTTGCTTCACACTTCTCGACTTGCAAAATTTTTGAGTCTGCACTAGAATTCCCGAAATTCTCAAGATTCTCTAGTTGCAGCACAGTTGTCGACTTGCAAAATTTTCGATTTGCACTAGAATTCTCAAATTGCAGCACGCTTCTCGATTTCCAAAATTTCGGAATTACACTAGAATTCTCAAAATTCTCAAAACTTTCCACTTGCATCACACTTCTCGAGTTGCAAAATTTTCGATTGCACTAGAATTCTCAAATTTCCCAAATTGCAGCATGCATCTCGGCTTGCAAAATTTCGGATTTACACTAGAATTCTCAAAATTCTGAAAACTTTCCAGTTGCTTCACACTTCTCGACTTGCAAAATTTTCGATTGCACCGGAATTGTCAAAATTCTCAACTTTTCGATTTCCAAAATTTCAGATTTGCACTAGAATTCTTAAAATTCTCAAAACTATCCAGTTGTCTCACGTTTCTCGACTTGCAAAGTTTCCAGTCTGCACCAGAATTCTCAAAATTCTCGACTTTTTGATTTCCAAATTTTGGATTTGCACTAGAATTCTCGAAAGTCTCAAATTTCTGAAACTGCAGCACAGTTCTCGACTTGCAAAATTATCGACGTTTCGTTTTCTTAAATTTTGGGTTTGCACCAGAATTCGGAAAATTCTCAACTTTTCGTTTTCCAAAATTTCGGATTTGCACTAGAATTCTCAAAATTGTCAAAATTTTCCAGTTGCCTCACGGTTCTCGACTTGCAAAAATTCCGGTCTGCACCAGAATTCTCAAAATTCTCGACTTTTCCAGTTTTTGGATTTGCACTAGAATTCTCAAAATTCTCCAGTTGCATCACACTTCTCGACTTGCTGAATTCTCGATTTGCACTGGAATTCTCAAAATTCTTAAAATTCTCAACTTCATATACACCACCATGCATTATAACGAATTCCCAGCGAATGCAAATTCATTTCTTAGAACATCAAATTCTCGGCGCGTGCGTATTGTGCAAGCTATGGTAATGCGAGAAAAAAATAAACATTGCAGTCTATAGCCACTATGAAGACATGTTGCATACCGAAGAAAATAGTAAATAATAACTCAGTTCGCGGCGGATGCGAATTGTCGAGGATCTCAGAATTTTCAATTCGCATCATACCTCTCGATTTGCAAAATTTTGGATTTGCAGTGTAATTCTCAAAATTCTCCAGTTGCATCACACCTGTCGATCTACATAATTTTGGATTTCCACCAGAATTCTCAGAAATCTGAATTTGTATCACACTGGTCGATTTGCACTAGAATTCTCGAAATTCTCAAATTTCCCAAATTGCAGCACACATCTCGGCTTGCAAAATTTCGGATTTACACTAGAATTATCAAAATTAATTTTAAAAAATTAAAATCTCGCAGGAGAATGTATTAGACGTACCACTTTTTACTATGCTATTTGTTCGAAAGTAATGACTAAGATTACGTTGACCACTGATAAGAACTTCTTGCATCATTTTCCTCTGTGAGATTCAAATCTGCTGTTGAAAAATGGTGACTTTTTATAGGAGAATAGTAAAAATCACAGTCAGAATTGGTTAAAAAAGTGCTTTGATAGATTGTATTTCTTGATTAAGACGGCTGCTTAACGTATGAAAATTGGCTTTTACATACTACTTACAGGTGAGTTCTCCCCATATCTTTTCATTGATAAAGTTATCGTAAATAATGCATTTACATTTTATGCGCCCGAATTTTTAAATTTCAGACCACACAAACGAAATAAGTAACGAAAGGTAAAAGAAATGGTTGCCTGTTCTGCATGTGGTTCTCCAGTTTATCCTGCTGAAGCAGAGTCTTATAATGGCTTGGTGAGTATGATAACTTTAAACACTTAGTGACGCTCAGAAATTAGTATACTCCAAAGCATCATATTTAAAAATGCCTATTTAAGTATTCTATCCTTGGATATTTGATTCCTGAACTACCCCAGTAATAGATTAAATTTTTCAGTCCTGGATATTTCACTCTCTCACTATTCACCAAGCATTTCATCACGGTCTTCGTGGCAGTTTTTCTTCTTATCTGCACGATAACAGATAATTTTTTATATGTTTGATCTATTTCTAATGACGCCTTCATGAACGATGTTAACAGTATACGCTTGTTCCATGTACATACCGTGACACTCGGTTGTAATTTGCTCGGTCCTCTGAGCTCGAATCTTTCCGTGGATTCCGACATATTTTCTCGAGAGCCCATGCTCGTTCTAGTATAAGTACCTCGTCCACATTTGTAAGTTATTTTTATGCTACTTCGATTTGAGATAACAAAACCAAAGTATGGAAAACACACCAATAGGTAGTGATCAGCGCAAAAATCTGAATAACAATTTTTCCATTTCATTTCGTGTCAAATTGAAATCGACATTATGATAGGTGTATCATCGGCGCTGTTTCAAATGTGCACAATGTCAAAGATCATTGACCGTATCCAATGTTTGTTTTGTACTGGGAATACTCTACTGCAGACCGTAAGTAATTGAACGAGCTCTCGATTCCTTTTTCTACTTTCCCAACGCAACATGATTCTATTTCATACTATTTCAAGTCATTCACCTACAACTCTCCGACCATCAGTTCCTGTCAATGTCTCAAAAATGCCAAGCGATGCAAGCCCAATACTACGACAGGTCCCTCCAAATCGACCGCTACAGCAAGCATTTTCCAATCCTCAACAGCCGATAAACACCAATCAAGGGGCTTCACGAATGAGTGTTGTAGGACCACCAAGGCCTGTTCCTTCGGATATGGCATCACCAGTTGCCAGCAACTCACCTCTACCTATCAATCAACGAGAATCAGGGCAACCACCTCGATTTAGTGCACCTCAGCCGCAGTATACTCCATCTCTACAACAGTCGATGAACATAAACCAAGGGGCTTCACGAATGAGTGCCGTGGAACCGCCAAGGTCGGCTTCTCCCAGCACAGCGTCAATAGTTGCCAGCAACTCACCTCTGCCTATCAATCAACGAGAATCATGGCAACCACCTCGATTTAGTGCACCTCAGCCACAGTATACTCCACCTCTACAACAGTCGATGAACATGAACCAAGGAGCTTTCCCAATGAGTATTGCTGAATCACGAAGCTCGGTTCTTTCGAGTGCGCAACCGTCTGATATATATTTATCTGGGGGAGACCGTTCAAGCCAAGCAGCAGGACGAGTTCGTTCCAAATCACCAATGCCAGCAGCTGCAAGGCCAACAAGTGAGAGTATAAATGGGGTTCAGTGCAAATTTAATTAGAGTGAGAAGAAGCAATCTAGGTAGTTAGAGTATTCGAGGACATTGTCTTAGGTTCTCAGCTGAATCGTTAACCCTATAACAGGTGTCTTCGTTAGAAATTGTAATGTGAAAAGGAGCATACGCGACACTGAGTAGTAAAAGATAACAGATTGAATAATAACTTGTTGACTCATGTCTAAAGACCTTTAAAATAACCATTAGAATGCGACGTAATGGTTTACTTTGATATTGTGAATCTTGCGAAACAATCAACCTTTCTCATTGAGGATCAATGTTCTATATTGTTTACAAATTCAGCTATTGGATACGTAATAGTTAGCTTAAAAGCAGCTGATAATTAACTTAAATAGTCGTCGTAGCTACACTCATGAGCAAAATTGAGCAATACACTGGAAAAAGTACTAGAAAAACTGACCTCTACTAAGTAAACAGTAACAAAAGACTTTATTGAATTCCTCAAATCATTGTGAAAATCATCTGGCATCAGACAGTAGCAAATCAGTTAGCCGATCTGTTTCCTTCATTCAGAGCTTAGACACTTGCAAGTCATTTTTGTACGTAGAAATAGTACGTTAGAAAATCATGGATTTTTGTGATCGAAATTTTCATGTAATATTATCTTCATAGATATTCGGCATCAGGACAGTGGAGCAAAAAGATCAACGAGCACAGATCGTAAAAGAAAGAGTATGCGGCGAGTCCTATTCATTGGGCCCACGGGCACCGGAAAATCAACTTTGATTAATATCTTAATTAACAACAACGTGACTACCGAAGCTATGTCAAGTCCAGCTATGGCGGACAATACGGCTGCTGGACAAACAACGTGTTTCACCACTTATTATGACTTTCCAGATAACGCTTATACAGACTCGATTGGATTTGGAGACAACCGCTTTAACGCCACAGAGGTCATGGGTTCTTTGAAATCAGTTCTAAAAAATGCCTCTATTGGCTATAATAAAATTTACATATGCCTCGAATACGGCCGAATATCGGCGGACGTTCGACGCTATATTGATTTGATCACCACAATATTTGGTACTGGTGTGTTACCATGGTCTTCTATTATCTTTACTCGCTGCAATGATCAAACGATGACAAAAGAGACGTATCTAATGAAAAATTCTCAAGATAAGGAGGTTGTTGCAGTTATTAAGCAGCTAAAGACTGTCGTCTTTGGTGATAATATGAGAGACGAGCATCCAGAGGTGGAAAAGTTTTTGTACCCACGGCGGCAAGAATTCCTTCGCCGAATCAGACAAGATATTGACGATACAGCGAAAGGAGAATATTTTCAATTGTCAAAAAAAAACCTAATCGAACGGGCACAAAAGATTATCAGAATTATTTTTGGCATATTGCCAAAAACGACGACTGTTGCTAGCGATATAAAAGCTTTCGCTAGAGCAGTTGCCAGCGCGATGCAGTCATCCAAATATCGCAACTATTTTGGGGAATGCTCTATATGCAGCGAAGCTATTGTAGATGAAAACAAGCCGATAATGACCGAATGCGGTCATGTATACCACGAAGTTTGTTTGATGGATTGGGTTCGTATAACACCTAGCACAGATTGCCCACTATGTCGCGCGAAATTCGACCAAAAAAACCAATTTTACACATCTTTAACTTCTGATGTGTAGAATATTAGAAAGCGCTCACAACGCCCAAGCAAACTCCGTGCTACTTGACTTATTTTTTCCAATATTCTAGACAAAGTTTCTCGTAAATCTTCCAATAAAACGCTATGTACGATGGTTGTGAGTATACTATGTGCCCTTCTATTTTGCTTATTTCAGTTTTTTTTAATGAGGGTTCATTGCTGCTTATTTGTTCACACGACAGAAATAAACGCTTTTCAAAGAATTGATACAATTTTTTCTCTCGCTCAAATCTTCAAACGGATGTGATCGAACGGTGCTTGATTCTACATTTCATAAAAAAATTATCGAATGATATTTTTTGTTATCTTCTGCTACAACAGAAATCTATCCAAAACTAGCGAGAACCCGTGCGTACTGCACAAGAGTACTCTCGACACCAAAAAAACGTTCTATGATCAATGACATGAATGTAGTCCGCAAGAATGTATTGATGATCAAACTAAAAGTATTTTGACAACCTCAAAGTGCTCCAGGAGGGAAATCGAGCAGTTGGATTGGTTCAGGTGCTTGGGTATATCGATCTTAATAATCAACTGCTAGTTTATCTATGTTAGGGAAAATGAAGATGAGTTTGAAAAGGGGGGTTTGTGTCAGGATGAAGGCAAAGAGCAGAACTGCAAATATTTCAAAACCATAGAATATGTGTTTTATGTAGTCTATAATTTTTTTCTTGGGTCTAAATAAGATTTCAGTAGCTTAATTTTTCGAAGAATGTTCAAATAAGTCACATATTTGGTTTCTAAACATGACATTGAGGTATTCAGAACAACAGTATGACTATTCAAATGCATTGTAATCTGCGTCGTCTCAATAATGCATGCAACAGCTTTATATATTCTCTACTAGATACACGAAATCGTCTCCAATCATACTTCATTGCATCAGCAACATAGACTATGGAGTAGATTTCTCCGGTGTACGACACGTTTACGTTTACAATTACGACACGTTTACGTTTTATTAATATGAATTTGCTTCAAGTCTAAGAGTATTATAGAAGGGAAAAGGGATCTTAGGTTTCTCTAACATAGTGTAACAAAAATATTTGTGAATCGCGGTTACTTCCACGGATACAGACAGAAGCTCTTTCATTGCATTATTTGATCGATCACAGACCCAAATAGGCATCATGACAAGAATTTTGTCCTTGACCTCAGTAAAAAACCTAAATGTATTAAATAGAATATTGTTCGCCCCCTACCACCCCTTCAAATGTGTCATGGAAACCCTGTTACAAAAATTTAAAGCGTATTCTTGTGAAGCCTCGTTCACATATACGCTCATGTTACTCTTTCTCAAACGTTACACTCGCATTCAATTTCTCTTTCTTTCTTTATTCGCATCCTTTCCCTACTGACACTGCCGATCCTAAAGGTACTTGTTAGTGACGCACATATTAGAAAGATTAAAAAGAAGAAAAAGAAAGAAACGAGAGGAAAATAAGATGTGAGGATGAGGCGGATGAGGATAAGGATGAGAACACTTAGTAGGGGTTTCTCTTAGGAAGGTTTTCGGAACTTGAAACTTGAAACTGCAGTTGAAATGAAGGCTTCAATTGAATTTAACTTTGATATAAGCTATTTATTGAAAGAAAGAAATTCAGGTACTTGTGTCCACCAAAAGAGAGAACGAGTCCCCATTATTATTGATGGTGACACAAGAAACATAGATCAATTCAAAAAAGATAAAACAGC
>CAJNOQ010008079.1:0-11566 GCA_905250885.1 Didymodactylos carnosus
TCATCATCAGGAGTGAATAATTCTTTTTGTCATTCTTTTTGAGTTCTTTTTGTCATTCACTCCTGATGATGACCCTTGAATAAAGGTCGAAAGCTCGAGTAGTGTTTTAAGTGATAACTTGAACATGCATTTTGTCGCAGTGCTATATTTCTTACTTAAATCTTACACTATTACATGCGTGAATCCAAACTTACACAATACAGCCACTCACAATATGCTGTTTTCTTTGAACATGAACGCTAAAAGACGTTCGCATATCTTGAACGTGAACGCGGCCGTTCCAGTGAACGTGAGCTGTATTTTATACCAACTGTGTTTATTTTGTGTAAAACGAAAAGTATTTCAGGGCTGTCGTACTCATAGTTTAATTTTATTCTTTGAAAGTAAGCAATTGAATTTATAGAATAATATTAAATTTCATCTATTTATAAACAATATGAGTTACCATTACAGATTTTTGGATTATTACTACGCTGGGAAGCGCTTGCAAAAAAAAGGAAACGTAGAAATAAGGTTATTATTAAACCCATTAGAATATTTTAGTTACATAAAATTACTAAAATATGAGAAGGACACTTTGTTTTCTCAACATCAGAAACATTACAGAGATAAAATTAGATAAAAATAAACACGAAGAGAAAAGTAAGAAAAAAAAAAGTTTATATTTATTTATCCAATAAAGTTTTACCAGTAATGAATGATTCATGTTTTTGAATTTTATGTTTTACTCGTTTTTGCTGAAAAAAGTGGCCCATGGCATCTTTTTTTTTTCTTTATTTTTTGAAAATTGCTCCAGCAGAAAACATCATTATAAAAAAGTGAAAAAACGAGGTCAGATTTATACATATTATCTAGCCTTTTCTTTAAATCTTTTTTTATATAAACGTTAGATCATTTTGTTTTGTAAATCAGTTTTTGTAGATCATTAGTACTGCTCACTCGAATGCATTGGGTTTTCAAAATATTATTGGGTTTTGGGTCGCTTGAGCTGGTCCTACTTTTGCAGTACCGACGCGTACTTTATGTCCCGTTTTGAGTCAATATATAACCCTGCATCGATTGATAATCGATATTAGGACATTCAGCAAAGTCGTTCCAAGTCAGGTTTGAAAAAGCATGCAGAGCTGCCTCATTCTGTAGGAAAATGTTTGTTCTACCAAAGTGAAGTGCTATTAAAATTGTAATGTTGTATATAGAGAAAATGTAAAAAATCGAAAACGCTCTAAAATCGTAGAAAACTAATCGATAGTTGCTTGCTTTTTTGCAATATTGCTCGGTTTGGATGCTTATACTTCTCTCACAGATAAACTAAAGAGTCTTTTTGCACTTCAGTTTAGTAGAGCAAACATTTTTCTACAAAGTGAGATATTCGGCAGCTCTAAGTGCTTTTTTACAACTGAGTCGGAACGACTTTGCTGAATGCCCTAACACCGATTATTAATCGATGTATGCCTAATCCTGATCGGGATACGTTTTCATATCCCAGTTGGAATAGAACTTATATTCCGATTGGGATATGCTTCATGAACGTGCTTCCTCACGTTTTCATGAAGGTAAATGCTATTAAGGTTAAAAAGTTGGAATCCAGTGTCTTGTTGAACCCAATATTATTGTACAATATTATTAAGTGACCAATAATATGGATCCCAATGTATTGGGTGACTAATATTATTAGCCCCAATATACCGGGTACACAATAATATTGGGACCGAATATTATAGGATAGCCAATAATATTGTACACTATCTAATGATTGGTATTGATGCATGCCTAATTTCACGAAAAGAATGGAACACTTATGTGTCTAGAATCACGATATCAAAGAGCTTTCAACCTAGTGGATGTTGATGCACTCAACAAGAATGACGTGACAAGGATGACGAGAACAAAATAAACCTCCTCCTTGACTTTTGCCTAGAACGTGACGTACTGTTTACTGATGAGGTACCTAAAGTGTTCAAAAAAAGATTAAATGAAGCATTATACTTAGTGTATTAAAATGCTAATAACTCCTGTTCATAAATTCATAACCTAGTCTGGAAACATTATTTTGAAGTCAAATCCGTACCAAATACTCTTCGATATCTACAAATTGTTTAGCCAAAGTGTGACGGTGAACTGTTGTATAGCTTATATAATTGGACGACTTTGTGGAGCTGAGAGTCGCCGTTCTACTACATCGTTGCGATGGAAAAGTGAATAGTTTTCGTATGGTATTCATCAAAAATCGTTTTTCATCGTACGCTTCCGAGATACCTCTGAAGAATGACATAGTAGAAGACATTTTTTACTTCATCAGGTGATATCAACACAAATACGAAAATGTCACCGTATTTTTCATTTTCCAAAGCAAATAGTCGATGCTGTGTGTGATTTTTTTATGCTTCCTTAAGAGATTTACTTGCTAGTCAGCAGTCATTGGTTGATTTTTTGAAATTCGGGTTACCATGAATTGGTGAGCTCATATTCATACTTTAAGGGTTTTATAACTTGAGATGCTTACCTTAAAAAAATGAAAGCATCGAAACTTTGAGTTTTCATCGGTAGATATGGAAACATACATGCGTAATGGTGTGAAGAATACAAGAAAAAAATGGCAAACCTTCCATTTTTTATCCTCGTCATGATGAAATTTTGAAGAACTACATGTCTTTGCACGAACGGAAAATGTCAGAATGATTTTTTTGAGACACTGGAATAAGAAAAATATCGGACTTATCTTCAGATTGTATTAATAAGAATCTTAGCTCATCGAGAGTTAATGAAATTGTCTGATCGCCACTGTTTTCGCTAGCAAGTAAAGCGATGAGTCATGTTTAGACCTGTAGCAGTTCCAGCTCATAAGTTCAGCTCATCTGAGCGAAAGAACTGTTGAACAGTTCTTTTGAAAGGAGCTGATATGTTCGAACAGCTCTTTTGAAAGGGGCTGATATGTTTGAACAGCTCTTTTGAAATTTTAAAAATTGAAATTTTTTGAAATTTTTTCAACGACTACTGCTAAAGCTTTCACGCTGAAGCAAGAGCTTGCTCAACTCGAAGCGCTGGAGAAGAACGGTCATACATTTGTGTCATTCTGGAGAAAATATTCAACTTTACTTCCAATATTGAACCAGATGGCACGTCGATTCGGTCCTATACCCGCAACCTCAGTCCCCAGTGAGAGCGCATTCTCAATCGCAGGCTATGTTGCTCGAAAAACACGGTCTTCTCTCTCAGCTAAATACTTGAAATATTCAATGTTCCTAAAGATAAACTTTAATCTTTTCTTTGTTCTGCTTTTCTTACAAAGATCATACTTCTTTTATTTTACTTTTTAATCATACTTATCTGAAGAATAAAAAATTAACCATTTTACATACTTCTATTTATGATTGCAGGACTTCGCTGATATGAACGTCTAATGAACATTCGGGACGTTTAAACTTTGTCTAGACGACTAGTGAGCTGCTCGAACATATCAGCTCGTTTCAAAGCTGTTCAAACATATCAGCTCCTTTCAAAAGAACTTTTCAACAGTTCCTTTGATAGGAGTTGATATGGAACTGTCATACCCCTAGTCATGTTGGCCACAACATCGACTACAGAGCAAATTATAGAAAAGATTCATTTTATATGGCAACAAGTCCTATCGAAAACTTGAAAGCAAACATCGACCGAGATCAGGCTTAGTTTTATCGATTAGAAAACGAATCATTCATTATCAATTTTCGTTTATAAGTGGAGAAAGTTTTTTTCTAATACGAATAGTTTTTACGATAAAAAATTTCGAAAAGTTCAAACGTCTTTTATCAACATTATTTTTCGGTATATACAATTAATAGTTATCATCGAAAATAATACTAAGAATTGAACTGCAAAATTGTTTCCATCATTTCGATATCCGTTAGTAGTTGCTGGCAATGTATTACAATTATCCGTGTAGCAATAACTATAAACATAGATGCATCCATTATAGGTTAATGTTTGTCCACACGTTAGACTAGTCACAGTTTCTGAAAGTCCGACTAAAGCATAACTGACTTTATCGAATCCACAGGTTTCAGCTATTGTCTAAATGAAAGAAATTGAGTTAACATAAAAAATAAAATAAGAAAAACTGATTATTTCTATTAACTTACGAGACAGACACGATTTCCTGTTGTTGTCACACCATTTGTTGATAAACAGAAGTTATACATACACGAATAACACGATATGCTTTTTGTTTGTGGTATTACTAAAAATCAGAAAGAATCTCCATCAATACATGCATCTCGACTTTTCTGGTTACAACAATCAAAAAAAGTCCTTCGAACTCAAACATTTTTCTGTTTCACAGAAAACCTAGTTACGACATAGATATTGCGATCTAAAACAGTAAGTTCATCCATTGAAACCTTTACTTGTCAACAGTCTAACCTCAGCTCAACACTCGAGCGACTCATTCAAAGCGAACTGAATCCAGCGTTATGTACTTTGTACGTCTTCTAGAAAGCTCAAAGTTTCCACTATTAAACTTTGACACCTTTTTGCATGTTTTTGCCTGATAAAGATCATGAAAAAAATTGGAAATATTTTTGAAATTATTATCCATTTCAATGAACGATGCACCGGGTTGTAACTTGAATAACTCCGAAACGGGAGCAGCTAGATACTTGCGATTTTCGTTGTTCGAAAGAAAAAGATAACTTTATGCTTTCCTGTAACGTCCAGCGACCTCAAACCAGACATTCTATTTTTGTATTAAATGTGTTGTTGCTTAGCTTGATAAATAAATAATCTTTCGACACATGACGATTGACTGTCTTTGAAGGAGTACAAACACTTAGAAAAGAAAATGAAGCTTGATATACCGAGTACTTTAAGGGAAAAAAGTTGTTCCGTTTCGGAAGAGAGAGAGAGTCTAACCTTTACAGTTGTCGCTTGAAAAACTTTTTTTGCGTCAGACCAATATGGTTTCGTGCAAAAACGTTTGATCTTTTAAGGTATTTCCTCCTCCATGATAATCCTATATGATTATCATGACTATTAGTCTATTTTCAGTCGTTTTTTGCGGATTTCCTTGGCAGAAAGTTGAGATTCTGAAGAATCTGATAGTCTGAACGTTTTCTTTTTCAATTCACTGCTCTAGAAGCGTAGTCAGTCAGATCCTTTACTTCTGGTATTTAAAAAGTTAAGAAAAAGCTCTGGAGATGTTTTTAAGACTACTTCTCACCGTTTTTTGCGAGTTTTACATCTGTGGTTTAGTTTAGAGTTCTAAAGAACTTTGCCATTTGGTATACTATCCAAATCAGCTTCCGAGAGACGGTGGAAGTTGTTTTTTGTTTATTCTGTGTGATTTGCACCAAGGGGTTATAATTACCCTATGAAAAATAGCAGTATGGTTATAATTACTCTAGTTCGCGTATATCGAAAAAATGACTGTTTCTGAAAATTCCGGTAAAAATTCTTGAAATTCTACATATTCTGAATTTCAGAGAATGCCGATATTCTAGAAGTTCGAAATTCTGGAATTGTCGATATTTTGAAGTTCTCACTAGAGATGAATGTCAAGAATTTGAAGGTTTGACTCGTAAGTCATCTTATGCTATAAGGATGATGTGACAGCTGTGAGAGTCTTGGATGGTACCTGGTGATCATTAGAGACAATTAAAATATCCCTATTTTAAGCGTATGCATATGATTTTTGTTCTATTATTCTTTCGAAATTAGGAAACCAATAGCCATTTCTTCACTAGGTTCTGATCGAAAAGAGACACAGAGCCACGCATTTTGTTAAGCAAAAATCAAGCTCACACGATTTCATTAAAAAAGAGTATAAGAATATTTCGTCAAGATGAAGTTTCGAGGAGATCCTTGAAAAACTAGTTCAAATTACCGAAATTTAAACCAGAAATATAATTATATTTTTTCGATGGTTACATTGGCGGGCCGTCAGCAGGAACCTGGAAAAAAAATACCTGTGAAGAATTATAGTTCGCACCAGAGTATTTGTCCGAAGTTCAAAATAAAGAAAGAGCAATTCTTGATCGAAAAATTTGATGTACAGCTTAAATGAAGGAAAAATGTGTTAGCACGGGCAAAAATTATGAAGGAAAGCACGTTTGTGTGTGTACTACTCTAAAAAATTTATTGCCCTACCTAAAAATATTTTCCCGGCCCGCCCATGGATGGTTAAGAATGTTTGTTTGTGTAAACATACTCTGGATAAAAATAATCCATCAAGAAATTCGTAACTTACTCAAAATCGATCCAAAACATTTTGCAATCTTAAAATGTACTCTATTTTACCTGCTTTATTTGACAGTATCTTTCAAACTGCAAAAAACAGTCTATATGCAGTTTTGAAGTTCTGCAGAAAAAGTTCCTTTAAGATCCACAGCGCTTGCTTCGAGTTTATCGTGTTTTTTATCATGGATGGATGGCAGCAGCTAAAATAAACTATATTTGGCAAATCCGAAAATGTTTTGAACCGCTGTGAATAACTTACAAATTTTTCAATTTTGCTTCAAGACAGAGCTAAAATGTATTTATTGTATAATGGTCATCGGTTTGTTAATTTGAAAAAGGATGCATGGCAGAAAGCTCCCATATCGTCAAAATTGGTAAGAAATCGTCAATAGATCGACGATTTTGCCGCCATTTAGTGTATCTACATGTAGTCAGATTGATCTGACGCGTTCAAACTCGTCACAGATCAACGCACGTGAACACATTAATGCGTTTCAAAAATAAAAATAGTACACCATTGTATAAAGAAGTATTTTTCACTTTTTCTGCACAATGCCATGCGATTCCTCTCAAAGAGTTTAGTCTAAGGCGACTGTTTTCCTCGAAAATTGACGGCTTCCCTCGCTATGGGCATACATACATGCATTCAAATTCGTTAACATTTTTTGTATTTTTATGATTTAACAAATTTAACACGTTTGAATGCATTAAAAAATTTTAAGGCGTTAAAAAGTAAAAACCTCGGTAACACTTTTGGGTTGATTTAAGTTTAACGTGAGAAATCCCTTAAAAAATATTTAATATGAGACTAAAACGCGTTTTTCCCTAGACTAACGCGTTAGACTATCCATTTTAATTCGTTTTAACGCATTAATAGTTTCTTCATGGACGAGAACTTTTTTCGTTTACTTTTGGTATAAAAGTTTAACGCATGTAGATGCGTTATAAATTTTTTTTGAAGTCAATTAATGCGTGTGAGCTGATTAATATCTCATATTATCAAATACATTAAAAAATGATAAACGCGTGAAAAGGAAATTTTTGATATCAAAAGAATTCGGAGATGTTTTGTCTGTGTACAGACCAGATTCAGCCTGCAGACATTGTCGGCCGACTCAAGTTGAAGTTCACACCAATTTTGTTTCTTATACATCAGTGCAGCTGAAAAACCAAAAAGGTGAATGAAGAAACGATTACTTCGCCTGTTTTTTCTAATTAATGGCGATTTGTAGAACTATTCACGATGAAGGCATACTCCCAAGGTTCTGGTCAACCAATTATGTGCCAGACTGTTAATCGGTCGGACATCTTTCAAGATTATATTGAGTTTGCGTGAAACCTTGGGCGGTTATATAAGAACCTTGAACTAAGCTTTTTCTCTTGGATCTCTCTTAAAACTAGACTTGAAAGCATACACTCGCATTTAGAACTATATTGATACACGATGTGTATCAGAGACCGTCGCAGGACAGGGTTGCCCTGTTGTCCTGCGGGACAGGGCGATATTTTTTTGTTTAACAAAAAATCTCTTGATTTGCCCTGCGAGAGATGATTTATGAGATTTTCAAGCTTCTTTCTAACTAAAATTTTGAGATCTCTCGTATATGTGAAAATAAAAATGACAGACAACTTTTCTAAAATTGCTAATTAATAAAAAAAATGATTCTGTTACGTACGAGAAACACATCCAGTATTTGTGATGAGTTTGTTGAAGATAAAGTCTTCTAGGCTTAGGAGAAAAATTTTCTTTTGCACTGCAAGGCGTCCTGCCCAACCAGACAGGGCAGGGCCAAAAATATTTTATGAGTAATTTTCTGACAGATCAGGGCAAGATCCTGGCAGGACGAAAACAGTTGCCTTGCGATAGTCTCTGATGTGTATATACCGTTATTTCAGCAGGATCTGTGTTCGTCTGCTCGTTAGTATTTTTCCGCATGCGAGCACGGTTCGATTTTATTGATCTAGGTTTTCAATTTTCAACTAAAACCGATGCATGCTTATGCTCACCTTCCATCGCTTTAGTAACTTTGTAACACTTGTTGAGCAATTTCATCCGTTCATCAGTACTTATGGCACCAAAGGGTAAAATAGAATACCATATAATGAATGCTTTTCCCTATTTGAACTTACACTTTCTTTTTAAAATTTACGGAGAAACTTTATGTGGTATTTGGACGACCACTTAGTTTGTGTAAGAGGTAATCACACATTTTTATGTTTCACTAAAAAATGGCTGCTCTTTGGCAGCTTTTCTTCACAGATCTTGATAATCCATCCATCCATCTCTCTTTTGCTATGTGAAGCATGAGATGGGTAGAACAATCAGTCATACATGATCGTTTCGGTTTTCCATTGCTTTTATATGAAAGCAAGATGGAACTTCACAAAATATTGCGTGTACTGCAGAAAAAACAGCTGAATACGTGATATTATCAGATATTGAATGATGAAAGAAAATGGCTTTTAAACGCCCAAATTAGTGTTAGCCTTATACATCGTGCACTCAAGCTTTACCGTTTATCCATCTATCGGTCGGTAAATATGGGAGAAGATGATCGTTGTATCTCAACTTACCATAGACAAGTAAGAAGGTCAGACAGGAGGTGATAAAGTTCAGTTTTAAGAACATATTCAATTAACTGAAGTAAAATCTTCAATCTAACGTCAAAACACAGTTACAAATTATTTTCTCTGTAGATCTTTAACAAATATAAACGTTGTGTATTTGTGGTGAAGAGACAATGTATTCTCTCCAACATTCTTTAGTTAAATTTTTCCTTTATTTCTGAAGTTCAATATACTAAAGAAAAATTTTTAAGTTATTTCTTTAATTGTTTCTATTTATGTCAACATTTGTCTTGATGAAATAATAAAAACTATAAATAATGACGAAAAGTGACTTTGAATCGATGATTGTCAAATATTTACTTTAACTTCCGAATGTATTTAAGTTCTACATACGCTTTCATGATTTTTGTTATGTAAGATAGAACATATTGACTTAAGTACAATAATTAAGTAAACCTCCAGTATTCAGTGAAGGATGAGAGAAGTTTAAGAAGAAGGTTGCTAATAGTACTAGAAATTTTGTTTTTTCTATTATCTTCACAGAGAAGCTTAGAGAGATTATTCAGTTTTTCTCATGAAACAGTATTCAATTTGCGGAAGGCACTAAGAGCGTATCTTTATTGTTTTCCCGTTACTTGTCCTGATTTTGGTGGTACGGGACCATCTGTAAATTCTCTCAGAGAGTTCGGAGACGTCTCATTTTGTCCCAAAATCTTTGCTCTACTCCACTAAACTAATGGTAATAAGTTCAATTATATTTATACACAAGAAAGTCAATAAATACAGACGGAATACGTTTTTTTGGCCCACCCTGTAAAGTGGTGTGAGGTATGAACTTCGCTATTTTACCACTTGAGTTAGCTTTAATCATGATCGACTATATTCAGTAGATAGAGCTTTTAAATGGCTACAAAAATATGCCTAAATGATTGATCAAGTTTGCTTTCTTAATAAGAAATAAAGTAAAGTATAATGAAGAGGCATATAACATTAATCAGAATTAAGTTCAGAAGATCGTGTGAAAATAAAAAAAATCTTTAAAAAATAACCAGGAATTATGCGGCATTCTTTTTTCATTAACAAAATACTAGGAACTCAAAAACTACAACAAACTTCAAGCCAACAGCGGTTATCTTACAGCTCCTTTTTTATTTCCTGGTGCAGATGTGCCGTCTTAGCATAGATGATATTTAATAAATCTTTTTTAGCCTCTGCTTATAGTGGAATCTTTTCATAAATACAAACAGTTCTACTGAGCAGCTTTTTATCAGCTCTTTCTATCGCAAAAAGAATTGGATAAAAAATTGACTTCTAAAGCTATAGAAAGACCATTACAAAAAGGGATAAGTTTTTTTTGGGACACTTGTACCTTTTTTCTAAAAGAAAGATAAAATACCTGATAATATTGCGTAATATCGTAAAAATCATCATCGATATAAATGTGAAATAAACGCTAACAATGTGGTGATGTAGAGCAACACTCCTCAGAGTATGCCACTGAGATATTAATCAGAGATATTTGGATGTCTCATCAATTAGAGATTGACTGAAAAAACCAAAAAACTTTTGTGTCCATTACAGTACTTACCCTCTTTACATCTTCTCGTTTGACTAAAAAATGGCACCCAGTTCCTTTCAAATTCACAGAAAATCAAGACGATTTTCCAGAAGTTACCATTTTATTTTACACAGGTATCACAATTGTGAAATTAATAGAGTATAAAAGCGAAAAATAACATAAACATACATTTTTCTACCTAATCTCTATCGATGTTTATTTTCAAGTTTCCGATAAGGTTTCTTGTCATATAAAATAATTTCGCTTGGATGAAACAGCTTGGTTTACATGAACTGAACAACAATTGGTAGAAGAACACGGTTCAAATTTCCCTTCGACTTTTACAACCGCACATAGGCTGAAGTGCTATATTGATAACTTTAATATACATATGTTTCCGACTGCGGAACTATCCATATTCTTGTTTAAGATTCCTCAGTTCACTGCCAATGCTAGTCCACTGTGGATACCGGTGCGATCGCTCCTACAACTCACTCCCCGTATTTTCTCCTTCCCCATACTTTATAACTCACAACAGCACCTTTTCTTCTTCGAAACCGCTCAAAGAAACTGCTACCAATGGATTCGCTTGTAGAAATCCTCATCACCGTTTTCTGATTCAGTATTTCAAACTATCCCTAATTTTTAAGTTGCCCATGGCTAATAGCAATTGGCTATTGGTGCTTTCTTTATCTCACAATCTAAATTGTTTATTCTGTGCGCGACATCCAGCGCCACATTCATTTTACTTTTCTGGTTTGATTTTAAATTTTTAGGCAGATATTTTTTAATCAATAAGATGTTATTCGGAAGGATAGTTCAGGCACTATAGTAAGCCCCGTTCTTTTAATTTTATATGAAAATCATAGTAATAAAAAAACTGCTAAATCTATTCAAATTTAAAACGCGCACACAACTCGCTACTTTCCAAATGTTTACTGTGTAAGTTATGCACTAAACGAGAAAAATTGACGCACATTTGGTTAAATTATATATCATCCTTACGTTTTCGTCTTTTGTAGAACCGAATTTGAAAAATCTGGCACTCTCAAACTTGAGAAATAGTCATCCCAAATAATAGAGGTTTTTTAAAGAGCCTCTAGAAATCCTGTGGGTACTTCGAAACTATTTTTTGATTTCGACTATCGGAAACGGTAGCCCAGATTGAAATATCCACCCTCCCGAAGTTTCAAAACAAACCAACCAAACGTGCGTCAATTTTTCTCGCTT
>CAJNOQ010008080.1:0-11565 GCA_905250885.1 Didymodactylos carnosus
TAATGCTCTCTACTTGCTATCTTAGTATTAGGTGATACTGACTGACCAATGAGAAAAAGGATGTGGTCATCATCTCGGTTAAGATAATCTATTGACAAAGTGTACTGAGGAATTTTCAATAGATTAAACTTTTAGACAAAATGATCAATCAGACGTCGTTCAAAAATTTTTTTTTGAACTACGAGATTCTACAATATGCACCGAAAAACTTTTGTCTAACAAGGCAAGTCTATGTTCTTTCTCAAACACAGTTTTCTGATGAGATTGTTTTCATCGGGTCGGGTGTGGGTCGGCATTTTGGCAGTCGGGTCGGGTTAGGTGTTCTTTAATGGTGCAAGTCTCTACACTGCAGTTTTCTCAAGTGGAAGCTGAAGCTCCAACAGTAACAGTTATATATTGTAAAGGCTATTAGAGAACAATGGCTCAATAATAATTATAGCATTACAAAAATTTTTCGTTCTAAACGATTTGTGGCACATGAGTCTATATTTGTCAGATGTGTTCAGTAGCTAGAAAACAGTATCGAATGTTCGCTACCTGACTTAGATGAGGATGATTTTGAACTACCTGAATTTTGCCCTGAATCTTTTTTATAGTGCAATTGTCAGATGTTTGTAGCGTGTTTCTTTTCTATAAGGATTCTTTTTCTTTTTATGTTGTGTATTCTATTTTTAAAATGTATTAATTAATTTACAGAAATTTTCATGGTCCTTGTTGTGTTTTGCCTTAATAGGCCCACAAAGGGCAATAATAAAGCATATAAATATAGAATATACATATTACCTATAATTAATTAGCACAGTTAATAGGTATTTTGATGTGTTCTATATAAGAGTTAATGAAAAAAAAGTGTAGAAGAAAACATAGCTTTTATATATTTTCTCTCTTATGCAAACATCAAAGAGAAGCTATTTACATTCTACGATTGTTACGTTTACTCCGTTTGTTACGATCATAATTTTGACGGCTGCCCTAAGAGGAAAACTTACAAAAATTTTTAATGGAATGTATTGTATGTCTGGTAGGGAAAGACATGGTATTTATATATGAGTTGATCATGGAAAACCAAACGGTGATTGGAAAATTACCGTTCTAACGCCTTTGGTGAGTCATCGTTCAACGAGTTTTAACGAGTTAAAATATATTCTAACCCGTTTAAAGGAGTTAAGATAAACTTTTATTCAGGAATGTATGTGCATTCTTTATTTTCAAACGCGTTTACGCCGTATATTATCAGTTTTTGAAAAACGTGAACGCGTGGAAACCCGTTAAATTTCTTAGAACGATGTTTAACCGAATCTGACTCGTTACCGCTCCGAAGAAACGTGGGCATACGCTTTTTTTTGAAAATTAATCCCATTCAAATGCAATTGTCTCGAAAAATTTTTTTAACTCCTGCAAACCTGCGTTAGAGTATCAAAATTATTCCATGGGTAATAATAAACACACTTAGAATAAAATTACATGTACTCTTTGACAAAATATATCTTCAGCAATACAGGAAAGTTCGCTTACATTCTCTTTTACTGCGCGTGCAGTGGAATATAGTTACAATGTAAGTGAGAATGTTAAGAACATCCATGAAACGAAATTATCGTCCAAGTCGGCTGATGACAAAATTTGTTTTTTTTTTATTATCGAGCGACAGAAAGTATTGCGGTACATGAAAGGTCCTTCGAATAGGTGCAGTGATCCATCATGATATTTTGTAATTTCATGAATGTTTATAACACAAACTCTCCCTTACATCCTAACAACATTCTTCTTTACGCGCAGTCGGACTTTTTCTACATTTTTTAAGATATATATTTTGTCAAGAGTACATGTAATTTTATTTTAAGTGTGTATATGAAGAACGACGTTTACATATAATAAAACTAGTGACAAAGCAGAATTAGAAAAACGTAATTACTTTTAAAAGATGTGCAAAATTTACTCTTTACAAAATATATAAAAATAAAGGAAAAGTCTGACTGCTCATAAAGGAGAATGGTGTCCCTTGTGAGTCTTATAATTCTGCTTTCGGTTTATCGTCGCACTAATTCTCAAGCGTATCAAGCCCATGTTCACCTGTTCAACGGCGCAACAGAATTTCAACCAGCAAAGCGACCATACGTTAAGGACGTTTGAGCGAGCGCGAGTCTGTCCAGAATTCGAGGAGTCTTGTGCGTGAGAAAAGGGCTTAAGCAAACAAAGGGAAAACGGCATAAATACACAAATCTGATATGCCACTTAAGCCAAAGTTTTCTTAGTTACTGCTAGAACAAGTTATGTATTGAAGAAGACACTTCATGTAAGACTATAGTCATTCTAATTCGGTTTTGCAAAATTTGTACGGAGTTTTCAGTAGTATTTGGTTTCACTTAAACGGAATCTGTACATGGTTATTCAACTGCTTCTACGGGTCAGAAACTGCTTCCGAATCAAAAGTTGTGTCTTAAACTAGTTTCTAATTCCAGAAGAATATATATAAGACGTTTATCGAGCAAGAAAAGATTCAATAGCCGTTTGGCGCACGAAAACTATTGAAACCGTGAAGGTTGAGATCGAGAGGTTTTCAAACACGGACGACCTAAACAGACGATATCAAACGTCGTCGAACTAATTTTAGCTGCATCAATTTCTTCCTTTACTGTTTGTGCAAGCTCATGTAACTTAAATCCTGACTGCCGTACGTTTGACTACGATCAAACGTCATTACGTTGCCGAATATTTCAAGGTGAAGTATCGACGGGTGAAGTTATTGCTTCCTCATCGCCAACATCAATAGTTGGTGCGATTAATTACTTCGATCCACCTGAACCTCTCTTCACGAAATTCAATCAGCCTTGTAATCAGTGTTTATACGATCGGTATCTGACATGTAATGTCAGTGCGTCTGTCTGTCAATGTCCATCCACGTCAACGTTCTGGAATGGGCAAGCATGTATTAATCAAATGTACCTTGGAGCATTTTGTAATAGTTCTCAATGGTGCAGAGAAGACCTGAACTTAACTTGTTCAGATTATAACTGGTGTAGAACAGGTATGCCTGGATTTGCTGTGGTTTCGCAAATGCATCCTAACTCTTTTTTATTTGCGAAATTTCTTCTAGTGGAAGCACAGAGTCCATTGATTCTAAAAAGGGAGGAGCGTTGGTGCTAAATTTCATCTATCACAGCAGAGCTGTCAACTCTTATATTAAACGTTTAATTCTACTCTTTCGCTCCGAAATATGAGAAAAATTAGAGAATTTTGCTCTATTCCATGAGACGCAAACATTCAGGATACCGGCTTCCTAGATTATTTGCAGACCAGGAAGTTGGCTTTTATTTTTCCTGACTTTTTGCTCGAAATATAGCTGAATTTATGTAATTGCTGGTACTGACTTCAAACATGATAATCGTTTATACGCACATAAATTTTCTAAATCACTGAGTTTTGCTGAAAACCTGACTGACTGACACTGAGTTTTGCTGAAAACCTGACTGAAAACCCTGTTCCCTCGCAAGGGTTTCTATTTACTGTATTTTCCTTTTTTCAGGAAATTTTAGTGCAATACCTGTAGCTGGTATAACTGGCTCAGCAGGAAATTCAAATAGTCAACTTAATAATCCTCAAGGTGTCTTTGTTCCACCCAACAGTCCGTACTTCTACATAGCCGATACAGACAATCATCGAATACAGAGATATCAACTTGGAAATTTATCGCAAAGTACAACTGTAGCTGGTGGCCATAGGATCATCCAGTAAACACGTCCTTACGAGTGAGTGAATGGGAGCATATCATGCCATAGAACGAATTTATTAGAAGATTTTGTAACTTTAACACGGTGGATCGATTTTAAAAGTACGTTTAGTGAACTTCGAATCCGAAGTCTAAAACTCCTATTCTGAAAAAATTCTTGTTGACCTTGATGCCATATAAAAAACACTATAATCAACGCAAAACTTAGTTCCAAAACATTATTTATGGTATACGCATATTTAAAGGTTCTATATTCAAATTCGAGAAAATTTTTAAAAAAGTTGACCGTGGATCCCGAAAATAAAATTTCTTTATTATGTTCGATGTTCCTTAGTTGCTGGTCTCTACTATATGCAAGAAAAATCCAGTCTATCCTATCAGAGTAAAGTAGACTCACAGCCGTCTTAGAAATACGACTCAATCACCCCCACACACAGCCAAAATATCTAGGAGAACCTCTAACGGTTGACCTATACGCACATTCTAACAGATGGTGGCGATTGTTGAAGGAGTTTATAAAACAAAAATGAGGTTACCATTAACTCTTTTCATAGTTGAATGAAGTGGTGCCTTGCAACTATCTTATATGACGAAAATTGAGAGACTACTATTTTTTGTTCAAAAATAAATTCAACGCTGTATTACAATCTAGATCGTATCAGCAGTTATAAATGAGCGCGCTTTGTTACTGAAATGACATGTGCTACATAAAACATCAAGAGATGTCTCTGAATTAGTAAAGAAGCCTAAGGTTTTTAGAAAAGATAGAACTTTTTTTCCATAATTGGGCGTCTGATGAGAGCTGCGGGAGACAGTAGGCAATTATGTTTTATATCCCGGTCAGGATATCATTAAGAAAAATGCTCAGTATTTTACCTTTTTACAAGAAAATGCGAACACTATTGCACTATCCGAATCAGTCTGAAAAACTGCATCATAAAATGTCAGTCTAGCTGGCCCTGAGGTTCTTTTTTGATTTATCAAAGAAAATGAAAAACAGAAAGAAACTCCTACTGTCCCGCATCCATAAACAAATTCCGATGATGCAATAATGCCAGAATTTTCTTGTAAAAAGGTGAAAGTATTTAGTAGACACCACTGGATGATACTGACTGTAGCGCCCTCTCCAAAAAGGAAATAAAATGCATCGGTTGTGGCGTCGTCTATCAAACGCTTTAGATTGACGCCAACGAGGTCGTATTGGTCAATAAAGCCTTTGATAGTACCGCTAGTTCTTCAGTAACACCTGTGATATCAATAGCGGCTGGTTGCCACTCCAGACGGCGGCACTAGCTTCTACACGACAGCATTGATGGTTGCAACAGCTCCGGATTGACATTTCATGGATGTCAATAGCCATGACTTTTAATCATATCCCGGTTGAGGGGCTTCTGCTCAAAAAAAGGGGTATGGAGCACGTTTGGTCTTTAATGAATGATCGCCAAGGTGGTGGATCTAATTCCAGTCAATTTAGATTTCCAGTTGGCCTGTGGGTTGACAATCTGCAGAATATGTATGTAACAGATGTACTAAATTTTCGTGTCCAATATTTTCCTGGCGTGAACAGCGGAAATGGCACTGGTACTACCGTCGCTAGTGGAGGTCTTGGTTACTGCTATGGTTTATATGTTGATCGAAATGGGAGCATCTATGTAGTAGATCAGACCTACAATCGAATAATGAAATATTCGCCGTCTGTTTCAACAACATCAGATATTCAGCAGGTAGTTAACGCTCAGATAAACCAGTCTCGAGGTCTTTATGTCAACGAAAATGACGGAAATTCAATTTATATTGCTGATACTCTTAATCATCGTATACAAAAATTTGTAAATGGGAATGATCTAACTATTGGTACAACAGTAGCTGGCGTAACAGGTCAGCCGGGTTCTAATGCAAATCAGTTGGCCAATCCGAGTGCCGTTATCATTGATAAACAAGGCAATTTGTACATTGCTGACACATCAAACAGTCGAATACAAAAATGGTCACCTAATACTTTTTTTGGCATCACAGTAGCAGGTAGTCAAGGTGGTATAGCCGGCACTACTGCAGTTGACTTAAACCAGCCAAGAGCTTTAGCCTTGAATGAGACAGGATTGTTACTGTATGTTGCTGATAGCGGAAATGATTGTGTTAAAATGTTTTTATTAAACTGACTGATACGCAGATTTTGCTTTTATCTTAACTGATTGACTACTATCGTCTTATACGGCTACCTTTCTGCTTTTTTCCTGTTTTGCTAACGGTATTTGTTATACCCCCAACATAAAATACAAACTTTAGCAGCAGAGTCAATATATGAAATCTAAGGTCCAGAGATAGCTTTCGGAACTCATATATTTGGAAGCTCTTATCGTCAGAATATATTGCCGGGGAAACAAAGTGCGAAAGTCTGCTTTTGCTGACACAAACCATTTTCTATATATGAACCAAACAAACATTTCACTGGAAGGCCACTCAGTCATTCATCTATATCTTTTGAAAATTCGTTTTAACGCAGTTTTACCATCCATAGAGTGCCAGAATATATAGTTTCACCATGAATACAACGAATTTCTTGAGCTTTAAATATACGCCTTACCCAAACCGCGTTTTTGCCATCAATATTTCTCAACAAACGCGTTTATAACCATCATAACTTTTTAAAAACGCGTTTTTAATCGCAATAGACTTGAAGACTCGCGAACGGCATCGAGGTTTTCGTGTTTAAATACTCAATTGAAACAAGTTTAACGCGTGTTGAACGCAAATTTTCACTGTGTGTCGCGTTTTGTGTTCTACACTTCTAGAAAGTTGCGTTTCGAATTTGAATAACTTTAATTTCGCGCGTTTATAAAAAAGAAGATTTCGTTTTCATCCTCACCGAGTACTAAAACGCAATAAATTCGTTATGTTCTTGTAGGAATTGCGATTTTCGTTTTCGAAGACAGTACGATACATTGATTCTCGCGTTTGAGTGAAGTTACATCCGGTACTGTCGTTTTCTTGAGATGCGTTCCGCAACTCTTGCAAGTCATATATATTCTCAGTCAAAAATAGGTACTTATTTCGGTTTAAGAACATTTTCGAGAATTCCTGAGACTGCCACTGGAGCCCTCGCAACAAGTTGCATAGGAAAACTTAGCCTTTAACTATATCAGATATACTGTGGGGACTTTGGGTTTTTTCTATACCAGTTTCACTTAGCGCGACTATACCATCAATGCAACGCGAGATTGGCTCAAACGCGATTCTCACGCTTTTTTTCAAACGAATTTTTCGTAAAGAGGGATGTTTTAAGCTAATATCGCGTTAAAACGAATTTTCAAAAGGTATAGGTGACTGACTGGGCAGTATAGTCCAAGTATGTTTCTGTACAGACAAAGTCTTGTAAAACTGCGATGTTTTTATAATATTTTGTAAGAAACTATCATGCGCACCAGACAGCGAAGAGAAGAAAAGTAGACAGAATGTCAAGCTAAAACAGATGAAATTAGGTATATTGTGCGAGTAGAGACAGTTGTGCCTTGATAGTTGAAAAATTCGAAGCACATATACTTACTATTACTCTCGTTGCGGAGTCCATACCAAAATATGTCACAATTTCAATAAGTCCACACTGTGGACTTATTGAAATTGTGACATATTTTGGCTTTATACGGATTTCTAATTTTTTTATAATAATCTAATATTTTATCAATCCACAAAATACTTGGCATCTGAACATCAATTCCTGCAGTAACAAAGTTTAAAATATTCTTAAAATAATACTATACATGCATACAGCGTTAGCTATTCAGTTAGCTAATGGAGCGCTAGAAATAACATCATGATCGTACTATAAGCAATAGCGGCTATCGATTTTGAGCAATCGGATTTTACATAGATACCGAGCCCTCGAGAAAAATTCCTAGCCATCAAACAGAGATGCTCGAGTCTTCCGAGCCCTCGTCGCATCCTCACGGGACGAGGACTCGGAAGTCTTTTCGTCTCGTTGGGTCCCGAGTATCTCTGTCCGACGGTTTACTATTTATCTGAAATCCGAGGGCTAGAAATCGATAAAGTAGAACAAAATATTTACAAAATTCTGTGTTAGTTCGACTAATACAGAATTTTGTAGATATTTTGTTCTAGAAAAATATACGCTTTTGTAACCATATTTTGCGTTAGACCACTTATGTTTTGCATTTTATTTGCGTGATTGCGCAGAAAAATTTTTGCACTTTCTACATAAGATCGAGCCTTTGGCGAATATCCATCGAAAGGCATTTTCCAGTATTCGAAATACCCCTCGAACAAGGGATTGCAATCATATGAAATATGATTTTCATTATAAGCTTTTATTATCTACACCTTTTATTCTATAGTTTTTTTTCTTAATTATTGTTTCATGCTCTGCAGCACCTTAGCGTTTACTGAACATTTTTGTTTTCACTATGTTTTATACTACAAAATATTGCACAACTTCAATTGTTGTACATGATATATGACAGAACGTTTACTTTTGCAGTTTACTTTTGCAGTATTTTAATGCAGAAGTGAAATTTGTTCGGTTCTGTCTGTTGTCTGTGCAAAGGATTGTCTTTGTGTGATAAATCTTTGCGGCATATTCACTCATACATTGATGAATTATCTAGCCCAAGTAAAAACTATCTATAAAAACTATCTAAACTAATTTAGGACTTTTCTTGTAAAGTCTATAACTTTGTAAAGAAAGCTCGTGTAGAGCTGGTTGATGTCTCATTTTAATCAGAAATTTGCGGGCTACAATTGTGACTCATTAAGAAAAAGATCTGGTTATTTCTAGAGTTTCTGAACAACTGATTTTCCAGAAAACCGTTCTCTGAAAACCTAAGGGCAGCTGACATGGTGATATTCAGAATCAGCATAGTCGATAACCTATGACTCACTTGGTTTCAGTCAAAGAACAAGGTAATAGTTGAAAAGGTCCCCTCGTCAGGTGAGCAGTAAATTTACTAATTCTATGTTTCATAGATCTCCGAAAACCACGTAAAATTGATGTCTCTGTTAACAGATTAATAACTTGATCGATTTTAGAGTAAGCTATTCTTGACAAAGAAAAAATACCAAAAATGTTCTATTCTTTCTTGAACAAGACATACATACGAGAATTGTGATGAGTCATCTTAGAGCAACGGATCTTAGTTTTTATCAATTTGAGCGTGATCGTGTCATAGTTTTGTTAGAAATAATCGAAATCTTATATGAACTCTAATGTGTCTGGTTTTATTGCTAAAGTGTTCAATTGCCTCTCAAGTTAGCCTTTCGAGATTTTAAATCATGTTCTTTTGTTTTCTAAAAGGTATTGGTATTATTGGTAATTATACCAATATAGAATCTTTGAATACGTTCAAATCATTAATTCAATGTGGTATTGCAGGAAAAGATATTATAAGGAATTTTACGCTAGTTGGAGATTTAAATTCAATAGATATTTACGAATATTATTTGAAATATTTTAAAAATGATACCGATCTTCAATACAGCAATCAGGCCAACAGCAAGCAATTTTTTTGTGATTAATTCCGCAGTGTTCAGTATTTGCCAATTCTAGAAGTCTACTTTTGCAGCCAAAGCTGCCACGTATTTTAGAACGAAAACCTTCGGGTCTGGTTGGGTACGGATCGGGTTGCACATCTCTATTTGGAACAACCGTTGTTACTTTCACTTTCGTTTTCATCCTCTAATCGCTTTAAATGCACATTCTGCGTGTACATGACCGTGGGTCTTTATAATGAATGCGCAGACATTCAATCATACTTTATTAAATGTATTGCATTTTCTGCTTTTTTCTTAAATCGACTATTGTACGTCTTTCATTCGCACACCCAGCATAAATTGGAGTCTAGCATTTGAGGAAAGAATCTCAAGAATCAAGATAGTACAGTGAAATGTACTATTCATTCATATTTATCGTTATGTCAAGATTTTTCCACTGTTTCAAATGCCATGATATATACTTTTCTTTTTGAAAACATGGTTTGATTCTCACAGCTAAAAAAGCCTAATAGACAATCAAGCTTTCAATCGTAAAGTAAGTATCAGAAGCAAGAAAATAGCAACGAAACAAAGACAATGACTTTTTATTTAAGGCTCTCAGAAACCTATTTTCGCCAGGAACATTTAACCTTGATGAAAATTTCAGATAATGTGTACTCTTGAGGTAACGCCATTTTTTGAGCTAGAAATTTTAAATTGGTGTCAAAAAATAGAGCAGTGTTTTTCTATGTCGTGATGTCATTAGATTTTCCAATTCAGATGTAGTTAGGAGGAATTTAAAAAGTTTCTGACAAATTAGAGAGATTTTATTTACTTTAAGGAAACTTTTTAAATTCCTCCTAAACTAAACTTATAAATTGAAAAATCCTACAACGTCACGGCATAGAAAAAACTTTTCTCTATTTTTTGAAACCGGTCTGAAATTTCTAGCTCGAAAAATGACGGAAATATTTTGAAAGTACGACACACCACAATCGTAAAAAAGGATTTTGAGAAAAACGTGAAACGTGTTTACGAAATGGAAAACGAAGGAAAAAATACAATAATAGTTCACCATAGGTTTTGAGACATGCGCGATATGCACTTTTAAGAGGACATTTTGGACTTTTCAACTACATATAAATCTCAAAATCAATTTTTTGGACAAAAATTTATTTTACTGAGTGGAAGGAAGGCCTTAATGGCGTAAAAATTCTCGTTCCAGCTTTTGTATTTAGTTGGAAGAAAACAGCATGAAAATTAGGTCAAAAATGTAGGGAACACCAAAGAATAATCTTTTTTTCTGGAGTATGTATAGTGTTTATAGACAAATTATACATATTCTGAAACTAGACCATCTGACCTATTGATTTGTGAAAAGCGTTTTTCGCAGGAGCCTTTCCAATCGGAAAAAGTAATTTTTCTTTCCACACTTCGGGTTTTTCGAAGACGTGTTCAGTATAATGAGTGTCTGGAATTTCAGAAGCTCCCAACTAGCTCCAAATTTCACAAAATTTTCTTTTGCTTATGATACATGTGCATGGTTAGTACAAGCTAACACAAATGCTGTGGAACCGAGTTACAGGTTTTTCGGCAAACCGTCGGTTTTTAACGTGAAGACTATTTATTTTCGTCCAGAAGCACTGTAAAATAATGAGATATTTGGAATCAGCATCAAAAACTGTATAGAATGACATATAATCTGAAACATGTTCTACAGAAATTTTTTCTATCAAACTGAATCGTAGCCGTAGCATAGGAACATTATCGCAGCAAATTTTGCGTAGGTATTTGAATATTTGTTTTAACAGTGAGACGAAAGTCTATGCACACAGTCAAAGTAAGAAGTACAAAACTCCAACAAAATGCATTTTTTAGTGAAGTTAACTACTACATTGATTTACCGAGCTTTCGACCTGTTTATTCTTCGGTCATTTTCAAGGCGAATGACAAAAAAAAACACAAAAACGTGTACAGTATAAGAAGAAACAGAACGAACTAAATAAAATAAGATAAAATCTTTAGACTTGCAAAGATTTTGTTTTATTTTCGGTCTGTTTCTTCTTATTAGGGGTATGACAGTTCCATATCAACTCCTGTCATAGAAACTGTTGAAAAGTTCTTTCGAACGGAGCTGATATGTTCGAACAGATCTTTTGAAAGGAGTTGATATGTTCGAGCAGCTCACTAGTCGTCTAGACAAAGTTTAAACGTCCCGAATGTTCATTAGATGTTCATATCAGCGAAGTCCTGCAATCATAAATAGAAGCATGTAAAATGGTCAATTTTTTATTCCTCAGATAAGTATGGTTAAAAAGTAAAATAAAAGAAGTATGATCTTTGTAAGAAAAGCAGAC
>CAJNOQ010008081.1:0-11565 GCA_905250885.1 Didymodactylos carnosus
ATAACTAAAAATCACCTGGCCCATTTGGAGGTGTCCTCAGTAAAATCGATTTTTCTCAGCGAGGAAAAGGAATTTTTGAAAAAGCTCTTCGTAACTTTGGAGCTACGCATCTGACGAATCTAACCATTTTAAAACAAACAGAAAAAGCCCTAAGTACAATGTGTGTATGTTATATAGAGCCCAGCATTAGATGGACATGTTCATGGACGTCCACAGACATGAACAGTTTTTATAAATTTGTCCATGGACATAGATAGGCGCTGAAAAAATTCTTAAATTTCTTTCAAAGCAAGGATTTGATTAGACACTAGTGATATTTGGCCGTGAGAAAGAAACAAACAAACAGAAAATAATACAACAACAAAAAGATATCTTTTTTTTCTTCTTTTTTTCTTCTCTCAGCACATGTTTTTACTACACTGAACAAATAAAAACGTGTTTATCTCGTGTTCTATATGCGTATAGTCCAGTCTACTGTTATTCTTGCTTCCTCCGATAAAAAGTTTGCATACGCAAAACTTATCTAAAAACGCGAAAATTCCAATACTATTAGACAGAATGATGGACATGGACGGGAAAAAAGTGTCTGAGTCGTCTGATGCTACACACTTCAAAATTAGAGTTTGAACGGTAACATACTTACAATGTGTACTTAGCACACTTCGAGTATATGCATACATAGCACGCTTGAAGGCATTTTTGACAGTATGATCCCTTTTCATTTTTCTTTCTCTCTAATAGTATAGTGCATAAAACCACGTGCTAGTCTATATAAGGATTCTCAAAAGATGTACGATCAAAATTTTTTCCGTTCTCAAACGAAAAATTTTAGTTAAAGGATGTATACCTATCTATAGTCATAGAAATCCGTTCTATTTAAAAATAAAGAACGAAGAAAACGTCATTTTGATCGTACCTCTCTTAAAAACGCCGCAATTACATGAATAAACTATAGAACGAGCTACACTTTTTTTTTCTTATTTTGTATTATATTGCAGAAGACAATGAATTATAAAAAGAACATTCAAAAAAAACACATAAAAAAATTAAACATTCAGTAAATGTCGCAATACTTTCAAATAATACTATTAGTCTTAAATTACGTACTAGAATATTCGCAAGCGGATGTCTATCCTTTCCGTAATGTATCATTAGACTGGCGAGTGAGGGTTGATGATCTTATTTCTCGTCTAACGCCCGATGAAATCATCGATCAATTAGCCTATGGTGGAGGTTGGAATGAAGGAGTCACACCAGCCATTATACGGTTGGATATTAAACCGTACTCGTGGACAACAGAATGTCTTCGAGGGGATGTCAGTGAAACTTCTACAGGATTTTTACAAGCTATTAATCTTGCAGCAACATGGAATAAAAATTTATTGTACGCAATAGCAAATGCAACAGCTTACGAGGTTCATGCACATTATAACGCTTATCAAAAACAAGGAAAGTACGGTGTTCATCGAGGTTTGTCTTGTTTTTCACCGGTTATTAATATCATGAGACATCCTTTATGGGGTAGAAATCAGGAAACATATGGGTAAGTAAAGCGATAGTCTTCATTCATCTGTGTATCATCCTTATCTATCTATATAGAGAAGATCCATATATGTCCGGTGTCTACGCATCATACTATGTTCGTGGTTTACAAGGAAATAATCAACGTTATCTGAATACAAATGGCGGATGTAAACATTTTGACGTTCATAATGGACCAGAAAATTATCCAACATCTCGATTTTCATTCAACTCTATTGTTAGCGAATATGATTGGCGATCTACATTTCTCCCACAGTTTAAAGCCTGTATTGATGCTGGTGTGTATAGTGTGATGTGTTCCTACAACTCAATAAATGGAATCCCTGCGTGTGCCAATGAAAAATTATTGACAAATATCTTACGGGATAAAATGAATTTTGTTGGTTATGTGGTGTCAGACGATAATGCACTTATCAATATTTTCGATGAACATAATTATACTCAAACAATAGCTGATGCTGCTCTCTTAGCTTTGAATAACGGTGTCAATCTAGAGTTGGCTTGTTCACGTGACGATACAATATTTTTAACATTGCATGACTCGTATAAATCAGGAAAAATTGAAAATAAAACGTTAACGGATCGAATTCAACCATTAATTTATACAAGAATGCGTTTAGGTGAGTTTGATCCAATGGAAATGAATTCGTATAATCAAATATCAATGAATATCATACAAAGTGATGAACATCGAAAACTAGCGTTAACAGCAGCAATACAATCATTTGTATTATTAAAAAACGATCGAAATGTTCTTCCAATTACTGATGTGAAGAAATTTAAACGAGTTCTTTTTCTTGGTCCAATGAGTAATAATCCGATACAACAATTTGGCGATTATTCGCCAGTTCCCGATATATACTATACAACAACACCATTGAGCGGCTTACAAGATTTATTTCGCAGTGTTAGTTGGGAGGACGCATGTACGGATGGCAATATATGTTTGAATTACAATCAAAGTAGAACAATCAATCTATTGAGTAAAGGTCGATATGATTTAATATTTTTATCATTGGGAACAGGTCAAATAATTGAAAGTGAAGGTAATGATCGGCTGACGATGAATTTACCCAATTATCAACAACAATTATTAAGTGATACAATCACATATACAAGTAGCTGTGATACGACAATAATATTACTATTATTTTCTGCAGCACCGTTACAAATTCAATTAGCTCAATATTCTAAAAATATTCCAAGTATAATACAATTAGGTTTTCCTGCTCAAGAAACTGGTCTCGCATTAAAAACAGCACTTTTTAGTAATGGCAATAAAGTTTCATCAAAATTTGGTCGTTTACCATATACATGGCCGGCTAAAATCGAAGATCTATCCAGTATAACAAATTATGATATGTATGGATTCACCTATCGATATTATAGAAATAGTATACAACCGTTATATAGCTTCGGTCATGGTTTATCTTACTCAACATTTTCCTTTTACGATTTAACAACAAATTTAACTGATTCAACTAAAGTAAAAGCAGGCAGTAGTGTCGAGATCTACTTCCGTTTGATGAATAATGGACCATATCTATCTGATGAAATTGTTCAAGTGTATATAAGTATATTTCCACAGAATACAACTTTAAATACCTCCAGATTTCAATTAGTTAGTTTTGAACGAATTACTGATGTGCCAGTCAAAGTTCAGGTATTCATGTCGGCAATAATAACAAAAGAACATATGGCTGTTTATATTGATAACAAAGGATTTGTAATTGTACCATGTTTAATAAAAATCTATGTTGGAAATCATTTACCCACCAGGAATAGCATAAATGATGATGATCTTCTTGTAACACAATTCACTATCGATGACAATGAATATCCTGTGGGAGAGTACATCTCGTATGCAACTAATATTTCACCACCATAAGTTGTATTCAAAAATAATTACGTCCTACTATTATGCAATGGCCTCAACATTAGCACAACGAATTTGTTTTTAACTGACTGTACTCGGAACTAGCTCATTTTTTATAACATATAAATTTGAACAAAACACTGTTCTTTCACAGTTCATGTTTCTTTCTTTAATTTTTCCTATTCAAAATTTCCATGTAGATTAGTCAAATGGAAAAAAAAAGTCTGTTTTTTTATCCGTCATTTATTTTTAACTTTTTTCGTACTTGTTCATTAATTTTAAAAAACAACAACAAAAACATTGCTTTAATGTATAATAAAAAGAAAAATTAAACAATGAGATAACAAAAAAACAAACAAAAAAAACAATAAATGCATAACAATATTCAATCACATGCTTATCGATAAGAAGAATGTAACGACTATAAAATAACCATAAATCATTCAACAAGTAGTTAGTAAGTGATGGAAGATAAATACAGAAAAAGAAATTAACAAAATTCACATAGTTTCACGCGACACTTGTTCTTTAATAATTAATTTCAAATTCACCTGTTCATGATCAAGTTTTTGACTTACTGGAAATTTCATAAGGCACTTGGGTAAACAGAATGAAATAAGAAGAAAAATGAGAAAATTCGAAACCAAAGGCACTTTTCTTTTAAAGTTTGATATAAAAAAAAGAAGGATGACTAGGAAGGGATTACTTTTTGTTTTCAATCCGAACTATGAGTAATGAATGCTATTACTTGAAAAGCACAATAGATTCACTGTAGACATTTATCATTTTTTTCAGATCCATCTGATGAGGAATTTAAAACCTAGCTCAACGTACTTGAAATCTAATTTCCTAAAAAAAGTAAAATGAAAAAAATCTTTACCCAAAATATAAAAAATAAAAAGAATAACAGGCTAACGTAGGATAGAAATGGAAGGAAAAAGACATGGTGGTATGTCTCCTTGTTATTAACGCAGTAATTGTTTGAGATTTTATAATTGAGATTTTACAAAGTATTCGTGACTTTATTTTTCCATTAATAGAAACGACTTTTATGATACCTTCGACTGTTCATATAAAAATAACCACCAATGGCTAAACCGACTGATATAATAAGAAATAATAGAACATAAAAGAAAATTTTTAATGCTGTCCAACTAACAGATTTTGGATCGTCAACATGAACTGGAAAGTAAAAAATATAAAAAACTATCATTTTGTTGTTCAGCTACGCAAAACTTACGTCGTTCAGCTTCAGATGTCAAACCAAAAGGCACTATTGCTTGCCGATCTTCCAACTAAAATGAAGAAAAGTTAATACTGAGAAGAAAATTGTACAAACAAACTCACCTTTCTCTCATTGGATGAATCAAGTTGATAAGTATGTACCGATATAATATCATGACTATCTGAACAAATAAATATATATATAGTTGTATATGTATCATATACTTACGGAAGAAAAAGAAAAACATCATTTTTTTCTACCTGTTAATTCACCGGTTGCTGCCGAAAAACCGAAATAATAATGAGTTGGTAATCTGACACCTTCAGCAGAAAAACATTCTCGCCATACATTTCTGCCGTCAACATCGGTAGATACCTAAGAAGATTAAAAAAATATACGATTCAGTACATCATTATCATTCAGATCAAAATAAACCATACTGTTAATTTATCATCTTTATATCGAATAGCAATGAGTGTGTCTGTATCTCTGCCTCTGAATGCTGATTCACAACCGGCTATTTGTGTGTGTGTACCGTCACGATCATGATCATAATGCAGTGTGCCATTATTAACCATAGCTGATATATATGGATGAGCATGCTAAATAAAACAGAAGCTTAGAATATATATTAATTTTTCTAAAAGATTTTAATTTATATAGACATATCCATATCATTTAAGTGAGTTCACTGCTTTTTCTACTAAGGAAAGGTACTCTGAGTAGGCTAATCTCCACTAACTAAAAAGTCGCATCTTGGGTGCACATCAGCTTCAGAAAAACACAAGGGGGGCCATTCGTTCACCATTTAGATGAAAAATTAACTTTCGCTATCTGTGATAAAAGCATATAAAGCTAAATTGTAAGTGTAATAGTCGCAGCCTCTTCCTTCTTACATTATGTGGACCATTGTGATTGCTGTAAGTATCCAAAACAATACCTAATCCATGAAAATAATCCTGATAACCAAAAACAGGTCCTGAATGAAAAGAAAAGAATATCAGCATATGTATTTCACAAAAAAGACATTACTAACCTAAATGCTTTGGGTCTCGCACGTACCAAATAACTAATCCATCACCAAACAATTCTTTACCCGTACCATGAACTTTAAAATGAACATGCATTTCCCAATCGGGATACGTCACCGGCTGAAATAATAAATATTGGTAGAATCTTGAAAGTAATAGTTATCATACATACAAGAAGATTCCAAAGTCCACCTTGTTTACTTTGCGTATCGGCCGTAAGTCGAATCCAACGATCCGTCACAATTGTATTACCGGTCAAATGCCAATAAGAACTACCCGTAGAAAATACCGCGGGATAGGGTTTGACTAAACTGTGTTCTCTAATTTCATATGAAGCGACATTAGGTGTATCACTTTGTTCTTGAGCAGAAACGATTTGAAAGAAATAGAGGAAAAAATACTGGAACATGGAGAACAGAAGAGGAACGGCTTTCTTTATGTTCAACGAAGGCGATTTCATCTATAGTAGAAAAAAGATAGATGTTACAAATGAATTGTTTTTCTTAAGTTTTGTCAGTTTAAACAGATCTTTGGATTTGTGGAGATGTTCACTAGCGGCAATGCGCATTCAGTAGTGAAATATGAAATAGATCGATATTTTGTTATAATTTATGAATTTGTTCAACCCTTTAATATTTGTCTAAATAACTGAAACAGTTGCTGCAAGTCAGACTGCAAAAAAAACAGTTGATTAGGAGACAGACCTTCAACATACAACACAAGAAACAAGATGGCGTCGTCTATCGTCTAACGATTGAAGCGTAGTCACAATAAAAGCATACACATCAAGTGTAGAAGTTACATTGCTATTCAGGTATATCACAAAAAAAAGTAAAAACTGTTTCATATACTTCAAGCATCGGATGTCGCACTTCATGCATAATGTTTCCATGTTTCAAGTATAAAGAAATCATTCTTTGTATTCTACCACACTTAAAGTGTAAAATTGTACAGATGACGTGTAGCATTATCATGCTACATGTGTGACCAAAATCCTCATGTGTGATCGTCCTACACTTCATCCGTAGAATTTAACACTTGATCTGTGTTTTTTTTGAGATAGTGCAGATTCAGATCACTGTCAGAAAATAATACATTTTAAATTTATGTTACAGTAGAATTTAAAATTCCACGAGGGGAAATAATCTCCACTACAGTGAGATTTTAAATTCCACTAGATAACGAAATTTTTCATTTGAGCATGTGCGCATTGAGTTTTTTCAGAAAATGTCTCCATTATGACTTATAACTAACTGTGTGAACTTCTATACTACTAGCCTAAATCTATAAGTATTTCTTTCATTTCCTTTCTTTTACCATTCTGATTTCCACTAGAGTAGAGATTGAAATATGAGTGTTAGTCATTTCTGCCTAGTGGAATTTAAAATCTTACTATAGTGGAGATTAAAATTTTATTCTCCACTAGTTGAACTTAAAATTTCAGTTTTCACTGACAAGAATCCAGTGAAAATTGAAATTTGAAACTCCACTAGTGGAAATTATTTCTCCTGGTAGAATTTTAAATTCCACTGAATTTTAATTTCCACTGTGACATATATAAAGAACATATTAATACTTCAAGTATGCGAAACTTGCATTGGAATATTCTTTATATTATTTAAAGTGTATTCTTTTTTGAGAGTAATATATTATTTTTCTTTCCGTTCTATATAATTATCGATAATAATTTGTTGATAGAATAGACCAATAAAACGTCGGTCTATGTCTCCAAAACTTAGAAAACTTGTGTAGCAAAGTTGTGAGGGTCGTTAGAATCGATATTAGTCAACGTATTCTTTCTATTATAAGTATGAAGGCTTACGCTTAAAAAAGTAATTATTATTATTACTTTTAACTTTAATTTTTCTTATTGATCAAAGGAACGTGCCAATCATGAATTAATTATTACTTGAATCACTACTTGAAATACTTGACTCTGTCATCTTGCGATTTAAACTTTTCAATTGCTACTAATCGTTTACGATCGAAGTAAGTCATATATTCTCTTCACTTTTCTTCTGTCTAAACGGTATGGGTGCAGGTAGAAAAAACATGCTTTTCATTTTTTTACAGACAACATCTTTTATGCTGTCGAAAAACTTTATAAATGTATTTAATTACTTATACTAGTTACTTGAGGTGGCAAGTATAAGATGATTTTGTATCGTATTTGAGGAAAATTTGACGAAAAAATTAGGTTTTAATACTAGTTACTTTGCCTTCATCTTCTCCAATGTTTGTTTTATTATCAAATGAACGTCATATTCATCTGTAAATTTTTGTTTTCACTGCTTAATAGCGTTGAACCCGTGCAGGATTAAAGAAAAAATCTTTTCAAGACTTGTTGTTTTCGGATCACCATCGTACACGTTTTCAATATGGACGAACATTTTACATGGCTTGACGAATTACAATTTAACCCTTTGGTAAGAATCAATGGTTTTAGTAAAAGCTTTTTATTTAAAATTGTGAAGCTAGAAATATTCCTGATGAAAGATTGAATTTATTATTGATGGGTACAAATTTTAAAATTGTTGTGATAAGTGTAAAACAACTGCTATTATCATCACAAGAATTTCTAGTAAAACTCGGCGGATCATAGTATAATCATGTTATCTATTACTATCTCTTTTTATTTTAAAACTGTTTCGATAGCTTTTTTGCTTTATATCATCTCATAAATCTCGTCTATCTTTGTTGACGACATAATTCTTTCTGCAAATGGGTTATTTGAGCTTTTTTGTACGATATGTTTCATTGTTACTCTCAGAGTATTGAAAATTGATCTGATGTTTGAGATAGTATTGTATTGTATTTTAAGATTAAAATAGAATCCTTTATTAAAGTACGAAGTTGGATAAACTAGGGTGCTAACTTTTTTTAAAATTTACTTTGTCTTCGAATCGACATTTCATCATTGCAATCGAAACCTCTAGATAATTGTGAATTTAAAATAAAAGTTTACGAAGGCAGTAAATTTTAACAAAAATTAGGAACCTAATGCCTATGTAGTTACAGGTGACAGAGGTGTATTGTACCGGTGACTTTTTACATTTAGCAATGAGTCATATTCACACGCTGAAGAGAGACCTATCTCTGACTATCAAAACGCTTATAAACTGGCCGTATAGAAATAATGTATATGATGGTACGATGTGCGCCCGTATATGACAGTTAGACGTTGTTCCCTCTTCATGTCACTAATTGCAATACAACTTTCTATTTTTCGAATTTCTCATGACTTTTTTTTCAAAATTTTTTCTATCGGTGGAGGCTAAAACAAGTTTGTATTTTTACCATCGACGGTGGCGAGGTGCTCCCAAAACTTTCGAGGCTTAGGCGGCGCCAAAAATCTTAATTATCCATCAGCGGCGCAGCACACATATCTAAGTAAGGATGCTATAGAGAAAATATCTTTTTCCCGATTTTATAACGTGATATTAGATTGGAGTACCAGTAAGAGGGATATCTGGACGTTAACGAAAATAATTATTATCCAGCGAAAAACGTGTATTGAGTATTTAAAACGATGTACTAGTAACTAAATAAAGACGGGAAAGAATAATTATTGATGAAAACTGTTGGTGAAGCAAACACAACAAGTGGGTATTCAAAATCATTTATATTATCATATTGAATAATTTAAAGTTGATATCTGTTAAGCAATTATTTTTAGTTCAACAATCAAATCGTCCATCGTTTAATCAGCACCAGCAACAGTATTAATTCTCCTATCATTGTTAATTCGTATGATGAAGGTAACCGTAAAGTAGTGTAATATAAAAAAAAGAAAACAGTCAAAATTATATGGGGAAACGTTTTCAGCATTTAAATATTGTCATATTATGATAATAATAATGAAAACGTTTAATTCTTGTTGTTATTTATACCATCTTTTTCCATTACTAATTATGCATAGATGTATTTATTTATTTATTTTAGAACAATCAACAAACTTACATTACAAAACAAGATTTTCTCTTACTGCACAAAAAGATTGTGGCTACAGAGTAAGTTTACATTATTTTCTTTTGTTTTTCTAATCAATTGATTATTTTTGCTTTGTTTTGTTTTATAGTCTAATAGTCAATCGTTATTTAGAAGCAAAAAAAGCATTACAGTCCTTACAAAATGAAAATGATCAATTGAAACAACGACTTGATTATGTTACAAAGTATTGTCTATTCTTTTTCGTTAAATTGATCTTAGCTAATTTTAAAAACATGTTTATGTTGTATTCTAGTGAGTGTTGCTTATTTGGAAAACAAATTGCTCAGTGTACAGATGAATGTGATGCATTAAAAAGGGTGTGCAGATGTATTTAGTCTGATAAATGATGAACTAACATATTTTTTATATGTAGGGTTATGATTTACTGAATGAAGAGAAAAACGACTTGGAAAAAGATTTTGGAATAATAAAAGATCAAAATACGGCGTACTATCATGAACTAATGGTTGTGGTAAGACGTTTGCTGGATTTTTTTGCTTTATATTTTTGATATTTCAAAATGGAGTGAACCTTGATATACTTGTACTATCTTACTGCGTCTAAGTATCAGTTTAAGTATAGTAGAGTTAATTGCACTGTTTTCTATTCGATCAATGCAGTTTTCATCAACTATACTATAATCGTTTATGATTTGTCTTTGATTAAATGTGTGCTTATATTTTACTTTTAGGACCAATATCATTCATTGAAAGAAACAAATGAACAATTAACAAAAGAGCTAGAACGTTGTAAAAAAGAAAAATCAAAACTTGATTGCAAACTACAACGAAGCGTATATAATAACACAAAGTATGCTTGTCTAGGCAAAAATAATTAAATATCTTTTAAAAAAATGAATTTTGATTATTTTTTTCGAGAGTTAAAAATCACTCACAACTTTCTTCATCTAGTGACCCATATCAAACTGGTAAGTTTTGGTCGTCAAATTGTCTGCATTACAGAAATATTTTTTTTCTTTAGAAACTGCTTTGAAAATGTCGATGAAATCAATACGTGAATTGAAACTTGCACTAGGGCGTTTAGTGAACTTTTTACAAACAGAAAGTATGATGATATTTCTCGCAACTGAGCGTATTTTGTGTTAATAACTGTTCGTTTTTGTTTTAGAAATTGCTATTCCCACATCTCTACATATTCGTCCGATATTAAACGCTCACACAATTGACTATGGTAAGTTTTGAGGATAAAGGACGGAGGAGGATAAGCGAGTGTCGAGCACCCCAATAAAACTCAATGAAACTTACATATTCGGAATCAGCGTAAAATTATGAGTATTTTAGCCGTCTCACTTTTCCAAAAATCGCATTTGGATTTTTATCGAAAAATTTAAGGGCAAAGGTATCGAAAAAAGTTTTTCCTCTAAAATTTTCGAAACACACCTTTTCTGACTCAGAATTCTGTGCTGATCACGAATATGGGTCTAAAGTTAGAAAAAGTAAACATTTCGTGAAGTCGAATGCCAAAAACTGAAGGTTGGTCAAGGTCAGTCCAATTGATAGTTTGCAGGTTTTAACTAAGCAAGAGTCATTCAAAAACTTGAAACTAAACAGTTATCGGTGAAAATAGTTGCTCTATCCAAATATGTAAACAAAAATGCAGTGTGAGCGTATTTTGAGCAAAAATATTAAGAAAAAGAGGAAAAATAGTCAAAAATCTAGCATACAAAGTCTAGCATGTAAGTTTCACATTGGTTCAAGAATTCGTTTGGAATGCAGAGGCGACACAGTGAAGGATTGTGGCCGATTTTTGACTATTTTTCCTCTTTTTCTTAATATTTTTGCTCAAAATACGCTCACACTGCATTTTTGTTTACATATTTGGATAGAGCAACTATTTTCACCAATAACTGTTTAGTTTCAAGCTTTTTGAATGACTCTTTC
>CAJNOQ010008082.1:0-11564 GCA_905250885.1 Didymodactylos carnosus
CGAATTTATAGCGATCGCGGTAAGAGCGTCACATTTAGCGACTAGACTGCTATTCGCGTGACGCGTTCACGCCGTGACTTTTCATCGCGAGTCACGTCGCGATTTTTGCAAGATAGTTGACCTGGGGCAGTTTTATTGACGGAAACCGCGGTCTCGAAATCAATAAGAAGCGTGGTGAAGATAAACCGAAGTTTAAATTGTAAACGTCGTGGTTTAAGAAACCGCCACGCTGAGCGGTATTCACCGACCGCCGTTTTGATCGAGTTTACCAAGGTATATAAAATCGTAAAAAAGCGCCGTTTCATATACCGCGGTTCATTCTCACTAAACTGCATCCCTTTGAAACCGCGGTTTTTGCCGGTGGCACCACCGCAACTTGATTCGATCAAAACACGGCTTCTTAAAACCGTGGTTTTCATCGATTTTCCAAACTACAGTTTGGATCAGAGAAATCGCGGTTTGTCCTTACCGCGGTGAGTCAAACCGTGGTTAACCGCGTTTTTCGGAATGACATCGCGGTTTGCTACAGAGAAACCGCGGTGAGACAAAAAAACCCGGGGTTAACTGTGGTTTTATTCGAAAAATTTCTCCGTGGGTAGACCTGTGGGAAACAGGTAGAAAACAGATTTCTCTAATAGTCCACGTCGGGTATCTGTGAAATATATGCTATGCCACGTTCTGCAATCCCGTGAAATAGTGCAGCACATACTCAAACTTTGAAAAACGAGGAAAATCGTCTTTAAAAGTTGTTGTTTTCTATCATTAGATGGTTTTTAAACTTGAACTTGATTCTATTTTACAAACAAAGCTGACTTTACAAAGAAAGCTGCTGTAGAAAAGCAGAAAAATTAAAACATATTTATGCACACTGCCAGTTGGAGTAACAACACCACGAGAGAGAGAGAATACACGCTTATATCTATAGATTCACTCTTACAGAATAGAGTACAGAAATAAATAGAAACAAAAACAAAAAACAAACCCCAGAAAATGCCTCAAATTTGCAAATGATATTTTAGCGTCGCTTTGAACTGACCTAGAGTATGTACTGCAACAACCGTTTCTGGTAAAGCGTTCCGATCTTCGGCAGTCTGATAGAAAGAAGCTGACGCTACCCGTTTTTTTGTAAGACTCGGTGTCGCGACTGGCTTCGTGTTTGCCCTTATGTGTTTTAAAACCGTACTTGTATTCAGACGCTCTGTTCTACGATCCTTCAGTGGCGTTATAAAGGGCGGATCAACAACTGAACGCGGAAATAACTTGTTCATTACTTTATAGAATGAATCAAACAAAAATATTTTCTTCTCAACAATAAATCGGGGAGCCTTAGTTTTCGAATTAACTCTCACACCGATTCGTCGAATTTTTTCAAAAACATTCTTGCGGCTAATTTCAAAATTTTGTCAAGAGTTTTGGCATAACAATCGCTATCGTAGACGAGGCAACAGTAATCGAGTTTACTTAGAATACAAGCTCGAAAAATAGATAAGCGGGTGTTAACTGGAGCTTCTTTGAAACTACGAAACATTGCTACAGGCCGCTACGAAACATTGCTACAGCCATCCGAGAACTAACTCGTCAACATGCTCTCTCCACGTGAGATCGTCACTTAATCGTACGCCAAGTAAAACCACTGATTTTTCTCGCCTCATAACTCGCCTCATTTACCTTCAAAGAAATGTTATTAGCAACAGATGCTCTGCGATTTGTGGTTTTTAATCTCAGTGAGAACCACTTCATCAAATAGAGCTTGAAAAGTTGCGTCGACTGCGTATCTTGTTGTCATTATTTTATGGGGGAAATAATATGCTTTACAAAAAAGATCCACTTTTCGGAAAAAAACGATTTTTTTTAAAACTCTCCTGAGAACGCGCTTAACATTTGCAGTTAACAGCCTGTTAGGGATTTTACTTTCACTATTAGCTTGACACTTTCCATTTTTCTGAGGCTTCTTTGTGTTTCCATACCACAGTTTTCTAAGGGGATTTCTGGAAAACTGAGGGTGAAAAATGGAAAGTGTCGAGGATAGTTGTATGGGCAAAGTTATAGATCTTACTAAGTAGTTTCTATCCTGAAAAAATCTCAAAACATTTTCGGAGTTTTTAGGAGAAAATGGAGGTCAAAACTCAGGAACTTTTCAAGTAAATTGAGTACCATTCGAATGTAAAGTTAGATCGAGACCGAATTCCTTCAGCATTAGAAGCAACTCGTCAAGAGCTAAAATTTGATGTGTACTTATGCAATGTTTCGTTCATTTTCACCGACTTCGGTTTCGGGTACTTCCGCACAGATCTGCCCAGTATTACATGAGCTGAGAGCCGGTAAGGTTTGACTATATGCAATGGACAGTCCTACTAAAGGTATATAAAAGCCCCCTGTCACCCTAGGGAAAAATTATTTCGAACATGGTTTTTCCTCGGCCATAAGTTCTGAATTGAAGCGCTTTTAGGGGTGTCAGAATAGTGAAATCTGACCTTATCTTATACTATCAAGCGTTCTCATACTGCAAGCTAGAAAGAGCATACAAAGTTGCATATTTCTATCCGCAAATGAGATTTTCTCTTCTGACATTCGGAAAGAATTTTTGACTGGAGGACCTTATCTGCATTAGCAGATATCACTCGTTTTGTAGCATGTTGGACGAGCTCAAAATCTAGTGCTACACCTAGTGCTACAAAAGGTGCAAAGTATTGACTTTGGCCAGGTGGTTTTTCTTGTGGCGGTTTTCTAGAAATTCGGTCAAAATTCTCAGTTGCTCATAAATATTGAATCCAAACTAATCTGAAAGTCGGATTCAGCATTTTATGGGTAATTCAGTATTTATTCTCGTTCCTAACCCTTCCCAGACGATAGGATTTTTACGGGATTTCTAGAAAACCGTCACAAGAAAAACCACCTGGCCAAAGTCAATACCTTGCGTCTTTTGTAGCACTAGTCGGGTAGTATGTGGGCTAACAAGATCTCGAAGAAGTGATGTATAGTTTTCGAGGGAGGAGACCAAGAATGGCCAAAGTAGGTCTCACGACTATGCTTACCGTGAAGATGTAAAAAGTGCTAGAGACTTTGTTGCTGCATCATACGAACAAACTTTTTAGCCGCTTTCATTTGAATATAAATAAAGTTATGTTTTTGTTAGATTTTGAGCTCGTCCAACATGCTACAAAACGAGTGATATCTGCTAATGCAGATAAGGTCCTCCAGTCAAAAATTCTTTCCGAATGTCAGAAGAGAAAATCTCATTTGCGGATAGAAATATGCAACTTTGTATGCTCTTTCTAGCTTGCAGTATGAGAACGCTTGATAGTATAAGATAAGGTCAGATTTCACTATTCTGACACCCCTAAAAGCGCTTCAATTCAGAACTTATGGCCGAGGAAAAACCATGTTCGAAATAATTTTTCCCTAGGGTGACAGGGGGCTTTTATATACCTTTAGTAGGACTGTCCATTGCATATAGTCAAACCTTACCGGCTCTCAGCTCATGTAATACTGGGCAGATCTGTGCGGAAGTACCCCTCACCAAAAACTTGAGGTGTCTAGAAAACCACTTTCCACACGTTTTTTTAAAAAGAGTAAGCGAGATTTTTAGGTTATTTTTTGATGCTCTACACGAACACGATGCGCAAAGTGAAATTCTCGCGGCAAGATGCTCTGTATAAAGTGGGCGGACCTGTGTGGAAACACCCTAAAGTCGATGTAAATGTGGTACGTTTTCGAAAGAACAACCCCCTGCTATCAACTATTTTTCTTTTCAGATAGATTTCAAAGATGATGAAAGAAAGTAAAGTACAGCGAGAAAAGTACGATAAATATGATGCTATACTCATATGTGACGACTTATATTATCATATACATCCATTACATATTATACGCAACGTAACTGCTAGCACCTAGCATCTTTCCTTCTCTCTTTTGATTGGCTGTCCAGCGAATAACTGACGGCCATTTTTCCATGTTTTGCGGAAAAACAATTTTAGTTTTCTAGACGCTTACAGTAAAGGAAGTATTCAGAAGGGTATCTGTTATACGAGCAAATCTCTACAATGCAACGAATCTTTCGTAGTCAAGGTAATACCGTCTATATTAGTTACATATACGCATTTTCCAGAGTTAAACATACATCACAGTTTCGACCAGGGTACCCAAATCCGGTTTTTTGAAATCAGGAGCAAAACAGAAGAGTATCAGGCAGTTTTTTCTTGGACGAGGAAAACTTTCATTTCTACAAACGCATGTGACTTTTTTCTACCAAGCAAGGTCTGTCTTATAAGCGAAACTTAGAAAAAGAGAGAAAGATAACTACATATAGTTTATTCTACTGATATTTTCCCAGCTCTTCATTTAACAGTATAAACAAAACAGAGAACTATTTCTTAGAACCGACAAGAATCATAAAAAACTACGTGAATATGGAGGATAAACTGTTTGCTACACCATCCGTGGTTTTTTGTGCAATATGATTGTATTGTATGACAGTTCTCTTTTCTTCTCCGCTTTTTTATTAGTCCAAAATGTCGCTAAAATCGATGCAGGAAAACAATTGAAAATCAGGAGATTTGGGCACTCTGGTTTCGACTTTTATTTGGACAAGTAAAAACGCATAGCGATTAGTTTCACAATACTTATATGATTATAGCAGGCACTATCAGCTTGCGTGCTGCGAATCGAACGCAACACGTCTCGTCTAGAGATAAGCGTGGAATTTTGAGTGAGAGAAAGTTCTGTATTCAAGTGTTTCTACTTTTTTTAAATAGCATTTGTAGGTTAAAAAGCAATCTATACTAATATAAAAATCTTTTTAAAATTAAACATTAGGGCTTTTCATGCTTTATTCAATTGCACTAGGTGTTTCCCGTTTATTATGTGAACGTGGACCTTTACTACTACGCCAGAAATTAGTTAATGAACGTTCATGTTCAAATACAAGTACAAGTAAAACGAATGATGTGAGAGACCAGCAATTACCAGAAACGGTTTCATTCGAAACAGGTAGACGTACATCTGAAAATCCTGTATGGTCTATAAAAGATCAAGCTAGTCATAAAACAAAATTATCCGGTAGTTATGAGCATAGTACAACAATCGCAAGTGATCAAGATCAAACCACAACTAATGCTCCACCAACCCCCGCAACTCTCACGCCACCTCCTCCTCCTCCTCCTTCATTCGGATCAATAGCTGGTCAAGTCCATGTAGCTGAAGGACGATTGAAATCAAACAGCCCAGTTTGGTCAACAACAACAGATGACTATTCGGGTAGTGTCCGTTCAAAAGAAGGTGACAATATCAGTCCATCAGCGAATTATGTTCCAAAACGAAATTATTCGACATCATCTTCTGGCAGCACCAATACTGACAAGAGCAAAAAGAAAGTTGATGTTCATTCGGATATGTACCCGCCATCCACAGTAGAAAAACAAGAATCTGTACCGTTCAAAACAGATCCTACATTATCGACAACATCAACACAAGATCAGTCACCTTTATCAGAAACGACCGCGCGCGCAGTCTGGTCAGTACAACGATCGGACACAGTTCACACACCAGGAGCGAGTTCTCCTACAACAACGTTTGTTCCGTCGTCCACGGATACGTCGTCACATAGATCAACGGTTTACAGTGCAGTCGGAGATGTTAATATCGCGGATCCGTAAGTTAAAAGAGAAATATTATTTGTATTTTTAACAGACTGAACGCTTTTGAACATTTTGGCAGCAGTTATAAGTAAACAATTTTTTTAGTTATAGGATATTTTCTAGGTTTTTGGACGTGTATCCGACGAAACTGTTTATTCTTCTACAAACCTTAATATACCGTGTATGAGTTGTATTAGTTGCGTCTTTTCTACAAAACTTGTGATGAGCGTAGCGTGATGACTTTTAGGTATATACTTATCGAATATATCATCGAAAAAATCAGTTATGACATTAACCAATTCAAAAAGACGTCGATAATAACTACAGAGAGCCCAATACATCGACTAATATCTTCGGTTTTAACTGAAATCAAGTTTCTTCGAAACCAGTATATATGACTGAATGCGTTGAACATTTTAATGGCCTAAAGATTTTTTCTCTATTATATCTTTAAGCAAAGAGCTTAATATCGAATTTCAACGGTAGCTCGACATCAGATGGATTGAAAATTCAGTTAACATAATTAATTCATTAAAAAAAATCGATTCGCTCTCATTTATTTCTGTTAACCACGGTTTAAAACTTTAAGTTGAATATTGATAATATACCTTTTTAAATCTACCTTTGATTATTTTCGATGTTTATGTTTTATTTTGATTTAGATTTAAAACCAAAAATGTCCTGCCTAATATATCATCGACACTTTCGTCAACCTCTTCTAACACGGCTACTCAACCAGTTTCAACTCCGACAACACCACTCTCGGTACCGTCAACACCACCCTCGGTACCGTCAACACCAGCACAAGATCAGTCGCCGGTAGAAGGAACAACCGAGCGTACAATCTGGTCTATGCAAGTAAATTGTCTTTTGTCTTGTTTTAATAAAAACTAAAACATTTCTAACTTGTCTTTTAATTTCAGACACCAGACGCAGTTCACATACCAGGAGCGAGTATTCCAACATCAACATTCGTTCCATCATCTTCGGACACATCATCGCATCGATCGACAGTCTATAGTCCAGCTGGAGACATTAGCGTTTCTAATCCGTAAGTAGGCTGCAGTCTGTCTCGTAACAGAGCATTCTCTAATTCTCATATTATCATTAGCGTGTTGTGTAAGACATAATCGGCTAGGATCTTTCATGTTCTGTTTTTAATTATGTGATTGTTTTAGATTTAAGACTAAAAATGTCTCTCCCACAGCTCCGTCTACATCATCTACACTTTCCGCGTCATCAGCAGATCCGTCTACTCAATCAACAACTTCATTTTCTCCAAAAATAAGTTCCACCGATGTTTACTCTTCTCCATCTTCGCCGACTTCACGATTTGATACATCCCAGCCCATCGATATTCATCAAGTTGAACAGTCAACTCATATTCCTTCATCAATGTCGAAAACATTCGGAGGTCATGACACGTCGATACCGTCTTATCGTTCAACACCAACAGCAGACAGTACTCAATCAACAGATAGTACTCAGTCACGGTACGATTAAAAAAAATAGTTATCATTTTCAAAAACAAATTTGATCTATTTTTCATTTAATTTCAGCGAAATACCCATTCAACGTGAAGATGAAATTCGAAATGAAATTTTGCGTGAAGCTCTAAAATTTGTTGATGAGAAAGGATGGTCAGTAGATGCAATAAGAGAAGGTATATCATATGTCGAGGGTAGTACAGTGAACATTCAATTAGCCAATCTTTAGTGATAAACTACGGGAGAATCCCAACAAGTTATAGAGATACAAGTCACATAACTTAAGTTGCGAGAAGAGTGGATACTCAAATGTTTTTACTTTTCGTATAATTGTAGATTATGTCTCTTTTTTGTTTACTTCTTCAGTTCTTTTTTTCTTGAGGTATTCGTTCTCGTGGTCATCCATCTACAGTCGAAGGTTTATTTTCAAATGGTTATGATCTTGTTGATTATGTTGTTCACGATGCAAACAAAAAAATGGCAAAATATATGAAAGAGAAAAAAGAGAAGTAAGATAAATTTGTCTACGAGCTGTTGATGATTTGTATGTTTGTTTTAGAGGAGATACAAACACTGGACGGTTATTAGTCGACGGTTTAAAATATCGTTTGAGTTTAATAATTCCCTATGCACGAACATGGGATCAAGTATGAATTAAGATAAAGTTACAAGACCCTTTCTAATACAACTACCAAATCTCACTTTAAAAGCTAAAAAAGTTTAAGTGTCTTTCTTTTATTTTCTTCATGATGGAAAATACATCATTGCGATGAAACATCATAAGTAATTGTTTATGGTTTTTCTTTTAGGCTCTTGCTCTTGGTGCAATACCTCAAAATGCAGTTCGTGGATGGAAAAATATCTTAGATTTGTCAAGTGAGGCATGGCATGGTGTTGGAGATACGTCAACAGATGTAAGTTTTTTCTAACTTATTATCGATATGAACAATAGATTTATCTTTTTTATTTTAGGCGAACTGGTATACAAAACGTTTGTTATTAGCAGCTGTATATAAAAGTGCCGAAATATATATGCTTCAAGATTCATCACCAGATAAAATTGATACAACGAAATATTTAGAAAGACGATTAAATGATTTTTCTTCACTGGCTAATGCGAAACACTCGGTACGACTGTTAGAAAAACTATTGTATAAAAAAGCAAGCTCAGAGTATGATGCTATTTTGAAAGATTGTACATGATGCGAGGAAGTCAACCCAAAAGAAAGAAGACATGTTAACGAATGGAGCCCAAAATTTTTAATAATCATGGTACTCGAGCATGCCAAAGTTTCCTTTTGTGTGAGAGATCTGGTATAAACGTTCGATTCTGAACTCACATGGATAGATTGCCGTTCTAACGTTCTCATATGAGAAATTTGATCATTTTGACTTCGTCCTTTTTTTCAGAACATCTGCTCTAGTCTGTTTTTCGTTCTCTCAGAGTGGTCCCACACATACGATAGCGACATAGTATCTGTCATATGGTGATATAATAATAATTTTCATCGCGTTAATTGTTCCATACCTCTGTTGTTGTTAAATTGTTCTCCTCTTGGACATGAAGGATGTTTTGGATGTTTAATCCAAAAGTAACATAAGTTTTTCTTTTATGTTTGAAGGCTTCAAAAGGTGTTTCTGATGCGTCTCAGTTATTTTCTGGCTTATTTTCAGTTGTAAGTGTATATTCATTTTATTTTAATTATCTACAGCTGACTAAATAATTGTTTTCTAAATTTTAGATACGTAATCTTACATTTCGAAGATGAGGAACTGTGGTGACAAGAATTAAATGAAACACTTTTTTAATAATACATACTTTATTCTGGCATAGTCAAACTTGAACGATATTAATATTTTTAATCTGACAATATTTTAGAGTAAAACACACTAAGTTTATTTTCCACTTCCAGTTAGTTTATGCTTTTGAAGCGTTTGTATAAAAAGAAATACCATCTACATGCACTTACATTTCTTTTTTGTTCTTCATTCGTCTCGTACAGTAAAAAAAATAAACAATTTTCGTTTTACCTCTGCCTATAACTTGTTTTGAAAACAGGTCAGTGGTGGTAATTCAAATAGAGTAATTAGAGGTACACAGTCAAACATGGTTGTAGTGAAACTGAAAAAGAGAACGAGGTGAATCAATTTTACACGAAAAACTGTCGCGTTAATTACTATCAACGCTTGAAAATCGAGTTTTGTAGTTTCAAATTAATCGAAACTAACATCTGTATTCCTCAGACAAGAAAACTTGCTTTCTATATATGTATCAACGAATGTGAATACGGTTCTTGGTTGGGATAGCCAGTGGTTAAAAGCTTCAAGCAATCCTAACGTCTCACTCTCACACTTGCACACAGACAATTCACAATTTTTGACGAAAACGTTGCTAACCCTTCTGTCGAGAAGACCGGCTACACCTGTGAATCGTCTCTATCTACCAAAACCCAATAGCTTTTACGTTACAAAGTTTTCCAGTATTTTTGCATCGAGCGGTTTTTTATCCTCCATGAATTTTTTTAAAAGGAAAAATGGACGATCTAGAAACCGACGTGATGTAGTGAGTGTACCAAGAACGGAAAATTACAACAGTCTAGAACGTTTCTATATTTCTCCAACGGTGAAAGCCAACAGGATGGCTTTTCATGTGTGTGATAATTGTTAAAATAACTAATATGTTTGCAAATCCTCAGCATCCGAAATTTATAATAATTAAGAATTCAATTATTTGTATTTAGAAGAAGTTCGAACGTTTTCTATCCAACATCAAGAGGCATTATTCGGTAGATTCAGACAGATAGCGATTGTTGATGTCACAAATTTAAGTGACATTCATAACAGTTGTAGGTCTATACGTAACTAGATAATGGTATAAATAGCGTCACTGGAAACAGCTTCGTTCTCAAGATATAGAGGCACCACAAATCGATCATTCTCATCACAATTAGAATTAAGCTTTTTCCACTTATAGAAACCAACTTTAAAAACTATCTTTTAATATGAATTCATACGTCAGAACACGGGCTATCGTTTCCGTCCCTTCACAGATTTTAAAACCATTCCGCCAAAATACGACTCTGGGTTTACACGTGAGCCCCAATAACTCGATTTTCTTTCTGTGCCAAAATGTTTATGGCTCAAGCTTTATATCAAAATATAGGCCACATTCAGATGTATTTAGACAGCAGACTTTGGATTTCTGCACGATTCTTTTTCCTAAGATAGTTCGAAAAAACCGACTTTCCTGAAAACCTAAAACCGTAAAGATCACATTGGAACATGTTTTCGTTCTCTACAGGTAGTAGCTCGTAAAATTCTGATCAAAATCAGACGCCTTTCAGCTTTATACGTTGGTTTTCAACGAGATACGAGTTTGACAAAATTCTCATAGAAACCTATATTCCGTGGATATTCAACAAATTGTCTCTTCTTATGAAAATAAATCTTATTCTGAACTTCTTGACGAAGTACAGACAGATTTTAACATAGCCTGTCTTCTAGACCGTCAAATTCTTTACCAAATGAGGTTTTACTTGAACTTATTCGTTGGGTCGTTATTTTACAAATAGAACTTTAAGAGCGTAAAATAGCATAAATTAACGCTAATTAGTCAATAACAGGAAGGAAACAATAAAAGCTTTTTCTTTTTCCTCTCAATAGACTAATTCTGCTGAATTCTAGAATTTCTACGGAAATTGTGGAAGTTCACACCACTCGAAACAAAAAATAAGTTGACCCATATTACTAGGACAAATCGACCCAGACTTAATCTAGGGAAAAAAACTTTATATGCTTTTCATATCTTGTTTCTTTTTACTTATTGTTCTCTTTCTATGTTTTGAACAAAATAAAATATATTCCATTTAATATTAATAGTATTTAACAGCAAACATTTTTGAATCAATATAATAATTGATGCAGCTATATCTGATTTCATTGTTTACTTAAATAAGCAATGAACAACTTCTTTATTTGTTTTTGTGATGTTTCGCTCTATTTATACGAGCATTGTCAAACAATAACAAGAGACAAACTGTACAGTTGTTCCAAATATAGTAAAAATCGCATAGAGTAGAAAAAGCGAGAAGAAAAGAAAAGACATCCCTTTGAATCGATGACATCATTTTAAATGTACTATATAGACTTTAAGGTCACGAAAGAATGCGAGAGTGCAAACACACAAATTAGACGAAAGTGAGTGTAGTTCTAATTCAATCTTTGGGTGGTAGCTATCTCTTGTCTCCACTGAGTCGCTCAATATTTCGACTTTGCAAGCCGTGCGAGGGACACAGAGTGGTACTGACCTATCTGTACCATTTGAGATGGGATTAGTGGCACGAATAAATAACGATTCTTTAACGAGTAAACGATATTTCTGTTGTCCATTTAAGACAATTCTGAAATCGTCGCTTGACAGCATGTGTCCGGTTGCTTCAGT
>CAJNOQ010008083.1:0-11564 GCA_905250885.1 Didymodactylos carnosus
TTTTGTCGAGTCTAAAATATCAGCTAAAAAACTCTTCAGTTTTTTAGCCTCGACAAAAGACTGAAAAAGGTTTTTTATTTTTGATAAAAAACCGCTCGTTTTTCATTTTGCATCTGTCACGAACGCTTTTTAGTTTTTTGGATATAAAAAACGGAAAAGCGTTTTTTAAAAGGTTTATTGGTCTCAATAAACCCTTTTTGATACTTTATTAATCTACGACTATTTTTTACAGTGTATAAGATTTTGTTACAAGAAATCGGATGATCTTGTGATAAGAACTGAGTATGAGTAAACGCTCTTATTGACAAAAAGCGAGCTCATCTCTAAAGTTTGAAACTTGGAGAAAGGGAGAGCGAAGTCATAGCATCTTCTGTTTCCTCTTTGTTAACCAATAAAACTTATTATTCGAGGGTCCAGTTTCTTAAAAAGCTTCAGCAAAACTTAAGAGAAAAATTCATCTTAAGTCAAATTTTTAGCTAAGCGTGTTTCTCACATATTACTTAACTTAAGTCACTTCTCGACCTGATTTAAGTTTCACTTAAGCTTTTAAGTAGAAAATTGTTTAAATTTTGTAAATTTTTTTAGTTGAAGTCCGTAATCCATCTAACCTACCATAATTAGACTGAATATAATTTTTCAGAGATTTTGTTCAGGAAACTGCTGTAAAGTAATCTAAGTTGTCTAAAATACGAATGATTTTTTACTACATGATCTCGGCTTGACATAAGTTTTTTAAGACACTTAGGTTTCGACTTAAGTTGAAATTAATTCCGAATAACTACACGGCTTTTGGGAAAACTTTCAGAATAGAAAGAACAATTAGTTTTTCTGACTCGAAAGTGTAAAAGCAAAATGTTTACGCCATTAAATAGGCCATGATTCAAAGTACACGTAGGTTGGACCGTTCAAAGAATAAACAGGGGTAGTGTCCCTCAGCCCTCTTAACCCAACCTTGGCGGAATCGTCTTGCCCTCATGCGATGGTATAAAGTTAATTCATCCGAAAATCTTCACTTACAAAGACCCCGCCGTTATGTACCGCGATCGCTTCATAGAAGCTACGCGTGGTTCCTGGACTTGTCTGAGCGATTTTTGGTCTCATATTTTTTGCGTGGTTGTGTATGCGAGTACGTATCTTTTTTATGTTGTGTGTACTTAAGTGATAGGCTAAAAATGAAAACCGTTCATTCTCATCTCTTTTTAACCTGCTTCCATTTGCTGGATGATGAGCGAATTAGGCGCAAAATCTGCGAATTCAAGTCCTATAGTATTTCAAATAATCTTATGAGTCAGTTAGCAAAATTATAAAATTGACTTGCAGTGATCAAGAAACTGGCGATTTTTTCCAATGGGTGCGTTAAACTCGAATACACACACAGAAGAACAGACCAGACATGCACCGGTTTCGGTTGGAAACGATATTAATAAAGTACACTAGTAAAATAGCTATAAAAGTCAATTTTTTAATCAATTTAGAAGTTTTCTATTTTACAATTGAAAAATGAAACCAAAAACGAAATAACTTGAGTCGACATTCATGAACTAGAAGGACCAATTTTCCACAATTCTCATATGCAAAACAGATTTTCTCGCTGCTGTGGGCTCATTATGTTTAATTCACACTTTATGATCACTGTAACAATATCCTTAATACTATAGTATAGATTTCCGATGAGTATTCAACATTACAATTATGTTCGTCCTTTATTCTATCTTCTCTGATGTAAAGACATCATCAATAATTATACAAAGTGCGCCTATTAGTTTTACTTTTATTGTACACACATATAAAAATACTTCTTCCAAGACTAGTTCATAGAAAAAACAACAAATGTCTGCTATATTTACAACTAAGATATACACTCAAAACCATCCACCACCGCCATATCCACCACCACCAAAAATGGCTATTCAAAAATAATGAGGTAGACCACACTATACTACTTCTTATAGTATTCAAAACTTCAAAATCTTTTTTAGCAAAGCTTTTCTTTGTAATACTGATGATGGATTATAATTTGCACAAATCAACCTTTGCCAACAAATAGCTTTTGTCTCATGCAAAATTACGACTGAATATTCAACAAGTACTTTTTTTTATCAGCTCATACTAGAATGACCTCTATCCACCACCATATCCACCATCATATCCACCACCATATCCTCCTATGACTATTCAAAAATAATGGTTTTCATTGAAGAACACAACTCTCTACATGTTATTATCAAAAGCGTGATAACATCATTTTTGCATTACTGGTCGTATCCACCTCCATAACCTAATCCACCACCAAGATGACCTGCGAAACAAAAACAATATAATAATAATAGTACATTCTGTATCACTAACTCCGTGCTACATACTATTTATATCATTGTTTAACCATTGATCTACCCCCGTTTGTCCAACTTGACTAAAAAATCCTATAATAGAATGAATAAACTTGTACTTGTTATTTCTGCACTTAATCCCGTCTCTTTAAATTAAACTAGATAAATCTGCAGATGGGTAAAACTTATAGCCGTTTGCACAAAAAAATGTCATGTGAACTTTTCTGACGATCTCCATAGATTTCAATAGTCCAAGTAATAATAAAAAATTTCAGACAGTTGCTTCCATTTATATTTGGGAAAAAGTAGTTTTTCCGAGAAACTCAAAAATATCTTCATGTCTATGCTGACAGAAAAACATCAAATGGGCTTGAAAAAATAACTTTTCTATATCAGCCGATAAATTTCAGTAAAACCGATCAGATGAGAGCCACTTCGGTCCATTTAAGGATAGTTTTTTGTTATTTGAAACTCTATTATGACTGTTTGTCCCTGAGGTTCTATTTTAGACAAAAAAGACTGGTTTAGATATTTTCGACTAAGATTCAAGTTTAGTGGTCACAGAGTTCTAGGTGCAGATACGTATCAGGACAGAAACAACTTCAGTTAGTGTACCATACAAAATAACTTAGATCCCTCGGATAAAATCATCTATTCGTTCATATCAGACAGAATTAACCTGTGTGTGTCGTGATACATGTATAAAGATAACGCTTAAACATATTCCACTCAGATTAAAATTTCAACTCTTCATTGGTAAGTAGCGCTAAAAAATATGAAACCGACAATGTAACTGTTATATCGCGTGAACAGAAGTAGTTCAAGAGTCATATTTCAGAAATGTGCAGATTAGTTCTTATGAATAGAACACAAAAAAAATTAAAAAAACTCGTTCAAAACCAAAAAGTTATTCGTTTTTTACTCTTCGCATGAGGGTTAAGATAAGCTAGACGAGAAATGCTGGAAGAGAGCGCTACTATCAACGTAATTTTGTGAGATTTTACGCTGATTATAGCGAGTTTCCTCCAGCGTTTCCTCTAGCTTAAATTAACCTCGCATGAGAACTGAAAACGGCTCCACATTTCACCCAGATACATTTTTTGATAAGAGAGAACAAAAATTTTACCGTTGCCAGGAATAAAGTTATTCACAAATCGATCTGCTGCATTATCAACGAAGGCATCAGCAATATTCCAGCCAAAGCCAGCCATTTTATTTGAAATAATAAAATATAATGTATGAAATAAGATTATTGACAATACAATAGTAATGAGTGATTGTTGGGCTTTTTATAGATCCTGTACAATTACGTCACTCTTCTACCCAGTATCAGTAAACCATACACAAATTTACGCTGTTATTATTATTTTCAAGGCTTTATTTTTGATAAACAAATAGGTGTTTCACATCATGAAGTTTTGTATTATATTATTGAAAATATACCACACCTCAAACAATATGAGCAACCTGGAAGTTCGACATAAAGTACATTCTTATCACATAACGTTGTATCACACCTAAGAATGACCTAGAATTTTCTCTTTATAGCCACAGTGCAATGGTGAGGAAATAGTGCATCTTTCTGAGATTGCAAATTAATAGAAAGGTTTTGTTGATCTTTTTGCTGTTTTCCGTATTTTATATGCGTAACAAGTATCTCCTGACCCACTAACTTTTGACTAGTTTTAAAAAATGTAAAAAGAAAATTTTTTTAACTTTATTTTTTGCTTTAACGTTCTCTCTACAAATTTTATTCATTGCTTGAAAACTTTTAGAACACCTTGAGAAGAAAACACTAGAAGAAACAGTCACAAAATTTAGGAGTCGAAAAATATCATTTGATAACGTCCAAGCTATACGATTGAGTTTTCGTAACCAGTGGAGACCTACAATTCGATCCAGTTCGGGCTACGTTTTCTTAACTGAAACAGGTTTATACACACCAAGCAAAGAGACTACCAGAATACCGACAAGTGCACTTACTAGAGGTGTGCAGGGTACGAGTTTTTTGTACCCTGTACCCTACCCTATAGAAATTTCTCACACCTTACCCTATCCTACCCTATTAGCTTTCACACCCTGCCCCACCCTACCCTATTGACTTCAGACAGTTTGCACCGTACACCCTACCCTACACCTACTCTGTAAAAAAGGTACTCCAGCGAACCTAAAAAGGGTTTAAACTTTTGTCACCATCTATATACCTTTTTAAGGTTTCACACAAACTACGAAACCTTCTAAGGTTTCATACAGACAGCACCCTACATCCGTCACTGAAAAAGGTATATAGATGGTGACAAAAGTTTAAACCTTTTTTAGGTTCGGTAGAGTACCCTTTTTTTAGAGAGTATACATAAGAAAGTAGAAGTAAAATAGGGATCATTCGTTCAGCGATCGACATTCGTTTTTCTAGCTACAGTTTTATTCAAAAACTCCACATCCACATCCAATGGCAACAGGCATAGACCTTCTCTGATGGATAACGAAGTCATGCACCACTTAAGGAGCGAATATCTCTCAATACTAAGCATTCTTTATCCCATAGGGTACAGTCTATGACAAACGTCTCAACCTGTGCTCTATCCTATAAAAATGTTTCGTACCCTTAACCTACCCTACCCTACCCTAATAGGACAGGACAGGGTAGGGTAGGGTGATCCTGCACACCTCTAACACCTACTACGTTGTGATGTAGAATGTAGTTCCTATCGCTTTCGAGAAAGCTGTTCATGGTTCATAGTAGGCAAGGAGAGCTGAAGGACTCTTTGTCGGACTAGTATTCTGTCCTGAATTGTTCTTCTGTTGGATCGTACAGTCCTTCGCAAACACAAAATGAACGTGGCAATCTACTATCCGTTTTAATATATAGCACCATCTCATCTTTTTCGAATAACTTCTGAACTAAAAGAGAAAGATAGGTCGAGTTTTCGCCATTTTATAGAAGAGATCGTATTGAAAGTCTGAATATTATTATGCTTGTCTATTTTCATTAGTTGGATATACAATATCTTCAAGATCAGATATTAATTTATCAGCTAACGACACATTTCCGTTATATCTTAAATAAAATGGTAAAAATAATGTTTTCTTTTTCTTCTTTTCTTTCAATTTAAACATGACTCATTTATTTTCTTACACAATTGTTACTCAATATTCGTATTAATAAATTATGTTTGACATAGGTAGAAAAGAGTCTGTAACTTTCTTCAAGAAAATAAAATGCATCCACAATCAAAATTTCAGGGTCGCGGTGGCCAACGTCAACGGAAACAAGTCCCACGATTTCGTCGTAATGAGAAAATTGATGATTATGATGAAGAGGCAGAACGTATTCAAAAAGATTTAGAATCAAAATATGAATGGACATCGGATTTAGTTGAAACAGAAACGGGTCATGGATTAGGTTTATTAAATTCTGAAAATGAGGATATTTATGCATGCCTATTTCAAAATGATAATAATGAGACAATCCAATACAAATATGGTGTTGATGAAAATAAAGAATTATTTCAATTGAATATAGATGAATTGAATGGGGACGAACTAAAGAGACAATGGAATGATGTTGATAGTGATTTGTTGAAAAATAAAAATTATTATTCAACGTTGGATACTACAGATAAAGTACAATTGAATTTAGAAGACAAAATGATTATTCAATTAAAATTTACAGTGAAAGATAATGATGGTAGTGGAAAAGAACAATTTGACTGGTTAAATCCAAATGAATTAAAACGAAGACAAATGGAACAGAATAAACAGTTTTTAAGTGGAGAAAAATTTACAGATAAGGTAATTATAGAAGAAAGTCAATGTCAATGCTTTATCTATCTTTTCTATTTAGATTTATTTGGATTCAACCAATAATCCTATCACATTGTCTGTAGATGATTTGTACATGCCTGTTCTAGACACAAATGAATCTCGTTCATCAACTATCAATTTGAGTTTGCCTGACGTAATAAAAGATGAGTACAAGTGGCCAACAGAGCACCGGTCTGTAACATTATCATTACCCGTTAAAATAGTAGAAACTACATATAGTCTCAGTGGTGGTCAATCTGCTGTTCAATTAGATGCTCAACTCGGTTCTCAGTCATGGTCATTAGATGTCTTAAAAGAAACTGTGTCTTGTTTACTGAGTTTACCAGATGACAGTCACAAATCGCATCAGTTATCCTTGCCAGAGACAATCAAATTTAACTTATCTCTTGATCAAAATTGGAAACAATTATTTTCATTAGGAAAATGTGGTCGACTAAAAATTCGTTTGTCTCTTGATGATAACATATCACATACACCCAATCTATTTCTAATCGGTACAATGCCTGTAGAATGGGATTTTGGACACGAATCGAATTGGAATCCACAAGTCTATTCAACTATACCAACTATGGCCGAACTCGTTCATATTTTATCACCCTTTGATGTCACACTTCAATCTATAATATCACCACAAGATGCTGAATCGATCAAATTAGAACAACTTATTCTTGAAACAGATGTAAGTATGCGAGCCTTTCGACGAATAAGATGTAAACACATGTCAACAAAAGAAAAATTGAATGATGTATATGATATCACAGATGATAAACAGTATGAAATAAAAGTTAATGCTATTTCGGAAGAAGAAAATAAAGAAATTATTTTTGATTTACAACAAACAAATGGTAGGTAGATTTAGGAGAAATAAGCTACGTTTCATTAAATATGAATGTGTTATTTTTAGATCATTTATCAACTGATAACTATGTTAATTTATTGAGTGAATTTGACACAAATCTCGACTTTGATTTTAAACCCGATGATGATATTAGTCAATCGTCTCTAAATATGTGTTCTACAGATCCGTGTTTATATCGTCGAGATTATATATGTGAACCACCAAAAACATGGTCTCAACTTCGACGTGAAATTGGTCATGTGTCATTTAATGCTGCTTTAGATCAGCCAACATATAGTTTTGATAAGTCTTTTAAACGCTATGTACATATACCACCACCCGTTCTCAAATATCACCAACAACAACAACAACAACAACAAAAATTTCGAAAAAGATTGCCAAGGTGTTCGTATAACGTTCGTGACGGTTATGAACAATTTATTGAGAGAATTAAAAATGAGGAGAACTATTTAAAAAAACATGATTCAATGGATCTGAGACATTTGATTGAATGGTACAACAATAAACAATATCTATTTGAACAAAAAACAGTTCGACGAAAATATAAACAACGCTTACTAAAAAAACCTGATGTTATCTGCCGTCGATTGGTATTACGAACAATTTTGGCTAATTTATATTGTGATAGTGAACAGTGGAAATTGTATGTGATTAAAATGAAAGGCACCTATTATTTAGCCATGGGTAACAAATCTGCTTCAATGAATAAAGCAGCAGATGATTTAACATTTGATGAATATAGTGGCTATAAATTTGAATCACTATTTACGTCTGCTCAGCCAAATAAAAAACCTGACAATAAACCAAATATAGATAATCCACAGCACGGATTTCATAGTGTTCAATATTGGACATTTGGAGAATTCAATCTTTTATATTCGAATGAAATTGATGGTGAATTGAAAGATCAATCAAGTGCTGATGAAACACCAACCAAAATCAAACACGAACACGTTAAAGAGGTAAGACTGTGATGGTACTGCTCTGAAACTACGCTCAACTATTTCGTGTCAACTTCTTAACTGAGATTGCTACTACAGCATAAGGAAAATCATCCTCTTCAGAAAAAAAATGTGTACATTATACGATTAATTTATGCCACACTAATATAAGTTGTAGACTACCAAGTGAATAAGTCATCTGAATTTTAACCTCGAAGTATCGAGACGTCCAAAACATGGAAATATCGCAAGGATCAAAATAGACTGAAAGTACGGATAGAATAACTCCTTTTTTGCTCACCCATGAAATATACTTTTCTAACTAGAAGTCGTTCGTGAGAAAAATGTATCTTACTTACTAAGTGATAATCATGCCAACATCGCCAATAAGAAAATTAATTATTTATCCATTAGTGTTCTTTTTTAGAAAAATGCTTATAACTTTCTCTTAGTGACGAACAGAGCTGCGCTACATCTATCTCATCTTAACAAAAAAATGTCTTGTTTATAAATGAAAATAATTGAAAAAAAGGTGCATGCAGAATTTAACGAGAAATTGATTGAGTTTTAACAACCCCAATCCATAGAGCATATAACTCTTTTGAAAATTTACAAGAATCCAACAAAATATGAAAAATGATATAGATTGTAAACATAGGTATCTTAAACTATTCAGCCTTATTTAAAAAAACTCGAATTTTATGTTTTGTTAAAAAATCGAATTTCTGAGACGGAAGCGGTTCTTTTATAGATAGAAAAATTATTCAAAAGTTGACTTGTTCTATATATTTTTCTAATTTTAGGACAACAACAGTGTTACTGAAGATGTTGTAAAAGAAAAGGAAGAAATTATTGAGCACATAGAAACTGAACAGACATCTGGCAATGATGAGAAGGAAAAGTAAGTGATTGATGATACCGATATTTGTTTGTTTCATAAATTGAAAGTCTTTTTTTATAGTTTGCAACAACCATCTCTCACTTCTAATATTGACTGGTGGAATGTAAATGAAAATAATGAGTGGGTGTCTACAAATGAAAATAATGAGTGGATGTCTACAAATGAAAATAATGAGTGGGTGCCTACAAATGAAAATAATGAGCGGGTGCCTACAAATGAAAATAATGAGCGGGTGCCTACAAATGAAAATAATGAGCGGGTGCCTACAAATGAAATCGTGACAAAAAATGAAATTAATCTTACCAGTAGCTCGCATGAACTCATGCAAACTTCACCGATAGAAACCAGGATAGATAAATTACAAGATGACATAGAAGAATCAAGTGACGATGAAAGCGAGACATCAGAAGAAAATGAAAAAGAAGTAGACATTCAACAAAATTTGGCAATAATTGAAGAAAATTTAAATTTGATAAATGACGACAGCAACAACGACACTGTTTTACCAGTTCTAGAAACAGAACAACAAATGGATCTAGCAAACACAAAGGAAGAAGAAGAAGAAGAAGAAGAAGAAGAAGAAGAACAGGAAGCAGAGCAAAGAGAAGAAAACATTCCAGTAGTAGCTTCAATTCGACGCGAACCACAATATCAAAATTCTATGACATGTTTAACAGCAAAAAATTCATATATTGAATTAAAATGTACAAACCATAAAATTAGATATCGCGATGAAGCAAAAATGAAGACACTACATTGGTGGGCTCAGATGTGGCTCTGTAATATCGATAAATTACTAATTGGTTATCGTTCATCGTCCGGTTACATTGATCAACTTCAATATTTAGAATTGAAACAATTAGTTGGTAAATTCATGGGAAAATATGATTTGAGATTAAAATATTGTTTATCCTATTTATACGGTTTTTTGAAACTAATTAAAAAAACGATTATTAACGATGATCCAACAATAGTTCACTGCTTTCATTACATACCACAACCGCTGGAAGTTGACACAGATTTACCTAGACGTATTCCATTTAAACATACACAACACAAACGTGCAGAAAAACATCAGTTATTTGTACCCGATTGGTACGTCACAGAACTACATCGAACAGTACCAAAGATTCTATTGACTAAATCGGATATGAAAACAATCGACGAAGAATTGAAACCAAAACAATCGCATCGCGGAAGAAAAAAACATCAAATAGTAAAAAACTTCACCACTAGGAATAAACAAACCGTGAAAACATAGAATAGCTTTATACTTTTGTGATAGATTATTACTTCCACTATTACAATACAATCTTGAAAATATTCCTCCATTTCTCCAGAAATGAAATGAACAGGGCATATCTATAGATAGTTTGTTCTAACGATGGAATCCCACCAACTGTTTAAAAGCTTTTGGCCTGTAAGTAAGACTCGGTGGGATTAGAAAAAATCCAAAAGGATTTATCTTCATAGGTCTGATTGGTTGGAGTATAAACATTTCATGTCTGCGATGAGAAACATGCGTACGTAGTTTGTTGCGCTTGAATCATTTCAAAAGTCAAAATTGTTACTAAAAATACCCATAATTAGGAATGTTTCAATCATTTTTTCATCAATTATCACATCTACCAATCTGCCGCGCGCCAAAAAAACTTATAACTCGTTTTCTAACCACTCTAGTGTTCCAGTCAAATGCTTCAGTTTTCAGTGCCTATGAATTAATCAAGACTAAGGAATTTTTAGAACTCTGTACATCACTCTCAGGATGATTCATATTTTGGAACCTCAAGCGTAAAATATTCCTAATAATGGGTATTTTTACTAACAATTTTGGCTTTTGAAATGATTCAGTCTTGCGGTTCAAGCGCAACAAACTACGTACGCATGCTTCTCATTGCAAACATGAAACGTTCATACTCCAACCAACTAGACCTTTGAGTGCAAACCCTTTTAGATTTTTTCTAGTTCCACCAAGTCCTACTTACGGGCACAATATGAGCCCAAAAGATGGGATTCCCGTGTGAAAGACAGCCTATCAAAACACTATCTCAATTCAAAAATTCTAAGACCTTTAGCAGAGCCATAAGCCAACATGTCGTTAAAAAGGAAACAAGGAGCAAATTCAAATTTAATCTGAATGCTAAAAGAGAAACGCTGATTCAAACAACTGTTCATAAAAACCTAAACTTCGTATCAATGTAAACGGCTTTTCAGTCAAGAGACAAGTCAAACAAACAAAAAAAAACGGTGTTTAATAAAAACGTCTACTCTATGTATTCGTGTTTAAAAACAGATACAAAAAATCATCGGTACATTTACCGCTTATTTATGGTAAAAATACGCAGAAGTGAGATAAAACAGAGGCTATATAGATATGCACAGAACAAAAGTAAAACCATAGAAGTATGGAATGGGAGCAAAATCAAGTTTCTAGCGTAAATAATTCACAGTATCTCTATAGAACTTGTAACGTTGTAACTTTTTGTGTGATCATCGTGATATATTTCATAATCATTGCCACCCTAAATAGAAACAGAAACTCACATTCAAAACAGGTAAAATGAGACTGAGTATGATAAACACACAGTGGGCATTTAGGCGGCATTTTCTGAAAAAATCGTAGGTACGAAATTTTCTGTTTTGAATAGCGGTATATATAGTGTAAACAATGCCCTATTTAACAGTGAAAAAATTTTTGTTCTAGCTGC
>CAJNOQ010008084.1:0-11564 GCA_905250885.1 Didymodactylos carnosus
CCATGAATACATAAATACTATTTTTATCTAACGCATCCAATAATTCCTGTCGAGAATAGTCTTGATTAACTGCACGAAGCTGATGACATTTCCACGAATCAATGGCTTCGCAAGCCATTTTCCACCTCGCAAGTGCTCTACCCAAGCAAAAACGACCCAATTTTTTGGGTTATTTATCTAGATTCAGCTCCACGTACATCTAGATGCACGTGGACCTGAATCTAGATAAATAACCCAAAAAACTGGGTCGTTTTTGCTTGGGCACTTGAAGAGAATTGTGCAGTATATAAATACAGAAGTTATACCATTGGGAATCGGAAACTACGCCAGTATCACTTTCGCCAAACGGAAATTTTAACAAACTGAGAAAATCCAGTGTACTTTCGCCAATTGGCGAAGGTCCTCTAAACTTTCGTTAGTCCGCTAGTACTTTCGCTAATTGGCAAAAATACACTGAGCCTTCACCAATACAACCCATGGATTTTTTGCCAATAATTCGATTGCATTGTCTCTTAATGCAAGTTACCGTTTTTTTAAACGAGAGTCGGTTCGGATCCTACACAGACAGGTTAAAATTTTATATTTCGATTTTTCTTCATTGTGACGTGGCTGTTTCTCTTGCTTCTCTTTACATCTCGTAAAGGTCGTCAATCGCTCATCAACTAAATCTGTTAGACATGGAAAGAAAACATTAGAAGAAGTTATATCGGCCTTTTCGTTCTTGGTTGATGCACCAGTGCTTCGTAAACAACGGGGAAAAAAGAAACAACAAGATGTATCTGTAATGTCATCATCGGACGACGATGATGATTAGCTGCTTTCCAGAACTGTGCGTGATATGTGCATATCAAAATGCCTACGTCATATACAAACTAACCCTAAAAAGAATGTAACTTGCAATGACAGACAACACAACTAAAGTCCTGCGGCTCAGATGGACTTTCACCAATACAAGGTGTCCCAAAAGTCCGGCAAGAAAAAAATTTTTAGTAACGCCGCCATTTCTTAGCCAAACTTCAATCTTGTGATTTTGTTTGATAGAGAAACGTTCCAAGTTTTATTTCGTACGATTGGAAACGCTTGTTAAGATTTGAAAAGATGTTTGGGTTTATTATAGTGAAATTCAGATATTTTGGGACTCGTTTTTAATAAATTATGTGCTGCAAAACTTTTTGAAAAGAACATAAATAATTTTTAATATTAAAATAAAGCAGATGATGACGGCTTTCACATAATGAAATAAGAATTTGCTTTTGTTTAAAAATGACCGGTTGGTATGGATTTCTTTAGTCATTGTTATTCCATACCAGCATCTGGAAAAGTGCAAAAAAGTAATAAAAACATTTTTCAGATAAAGTTAACTAATAAAAGGAAAAACTACTAGTGGAATTCTATTGAAAAAAAGTAGCCTTATAAACTGGAATAGTTTGAAAGCCTGTAAAAGGTTGTATCAGGCTATTGCAGAAGTCGCAATCTCTAGATCATGCTAATATGGAGAAATTAACTTCTTGTGGCAAAACTTTAAGCTGGACAAAACATTTGAATATGTGGGATTGTAGAACAACCTGAGTTCTACAAAATGAGACGTAATGCGACTCCGACAAAGATTCCATTTAATTATGACAAACTCAACAATCTTTACACACTATTACAAGTACTTAAACAGAAAACATATGTTGTATGTAAGTTTTATTAATTTTCCGTACTGATCCTTTTTTACACAAAAATTTCCAACCGTACGAAATAAAACTTGGGACGTTTCTCTATCAAACAAAAAGAAGATCTCGAAGTTTGGTTAAGAAATGGCGAAGTTATTAAGATTTTTTTTCCCGCCGGACTTTTGGGACACCCTGTACAATCCATGGACGCTAGGCAATTGGCGAAAGTCAAGTGGACTGTCGACAATTGGCGAACGTCTAGTTGGTGAAAGTCATATTGGCGTAGAGAAAAAATTTCTCGCCAAAATGAGATATCGCCAAGCTTTCTAGAAAACTTACTACTACTTTCGCTAAGAAACTATGTCATTTTTATACGCTAACTCATGTTTTGTTTTCTATCCTTTACTATTGAACAATGATAGATTAGATGTTATCAATAGTGAGATTGTTTTTATTGCGGAATGAATTGAATCGAATAACATGTTGCAAAGTTTAAAACAAATCAATATCGACTTTCTGCCTTCACACTAAATAACAGTTTTCTACGTTTCTGACGCTGAATTGCCATTTTCGATAGGAAATGAGAATGGAGTTTTTTTCAAATATGTCAGCCGATAGAGCTAGAGGAGCTCACTCGAATGATGTGTTATTCATGATTTTAACAAAACTTTCGTTTCTTCATCAAAAATCGCCTGTGTGGGGGCCGTAGGTGAATTTTTAGTTCGTTTTGCGTGAGGATCATCATTCGACTCGTTCTTAGCGTTGATTACGAATATTACCTTTATTTTACTTTGAAAGTGATTCTTAATGGTAAAGGACGGGGTGCAATAAGAACGAGAATCGGCCCCTTTTCAGATCTTCTCGAAAGGTATCTAGAATAAAAGAGCATACAATTTTATGGGGTTCTACATCGTTGGTTCCCCTTCGGATCCCATATCTGTCAGAAAATCGATCAACTTTGAACAATAGCTCCGCGAGCCCATTCCGAGGTGTTTTTCGTAATTTTCTCAGAACACAACAAGTTTGAAGGAAAGTCGTATACACCATTCGATGTAGCTTTAAACGGCGAACAAAACTGTCTATTGCTCAATTGTTATGTACACTGCGAACACCCACGGTTTTGCCACTCAGACAGTGTCTACAATCTCGAACGACAGAGTCACAGGCTGTTTAACATTACGAATATAACCTGATTTGCTTTTACGCCGAAGTTTCAACCTGTACCGCATTTTTTCTGGCATTGTGGCACATCATCGTAGAAACGTGTTCAACATCTCATTTAGTGGAGATTTGAAGGGACTATCTAATGATATTGTTGAAAAACTTGTGAAAGAAATCTGAAGGTCACTAGGTTTCTAGAAAATCGAGTTTTTCAGAAATCTCTGTCTCAAGACCCCGAGGCTTAGCATAACGTTTCTTCATCGAAATGTATAGAACTCGACGCGCTCTTTCATTGGATACCAACTTCAAAGATTCACGTTAGGAAATGTGGTCAGCAGACGTTCTACAAATCAGGACAAATCCTCCAGAAAATGCATTTTTTCGCTGCGAGGGTAGAATGGCTATAACGTTTTTTCTAACAAGGCTAGAGACTTGCGGTTTGCACCATTCGATTCGGCTTGCTGAGCACTATAATATGAGACAGGTCTCGCCACTGACGTCAAAGGTCGATGTAAATGGTGGTAGCTTTTATATGAATCAACGCTATCCGTCGATGCCGAAAACATCACTCTGCGGTAGTAATATCCGAAAACCTGGGCGTTCGCACTTGTAACTAGAAATGAATTACCAGCCATTTTGTAGAGTTTTAGAAAAGCTTTCTTTTGATATACAATATAGACCGCAACCTAAGTTCTTTCATCGTAAAAATACAGAGACATTATCCGTCTCTATGCTTAAAAACATCGATCTTCAGTAGTAATATCTAAAAAAGTGAGTGTTCACACTTCCAACGAGAAATAAATTACCCACCGTTTTGCAGAGTTTTGAAAGAGCTTTCTTTCGATATACAATGTAGACGGCAACCTGGGTTCTTTCCCGATAAAAAAGCTGAAATACTATCGTTGACTATGCTGAAAAGGTCATTTTTAACAGTAATATGGCAAAAACGTGGGGTGTTCGCAGTGTACATAACAATTGAGCAATAGACAGTTTTGTTCGCCGTTTAAAGCTACATCGAATGGTGTATACGACTTTCCTTCAAACTTGTTGTGTTCTGAGAAAATTACGAAAAACACCTCGGAATGGGCTCGCGGAGCTATTGTTCAAAGTTGATCGATTTTCTGACAGATATGGGATCCGAAGGGGAACCAACGATGTAGAACCCCATAAAATTGTATGCTCTTTTATTCTAGATACCTTTCGAGAAGATCTGAAAAGGGGCCGATTCTCGTTCTTATTGCACGCTGTGATTTGCATTTATTCCCAAAAGTATACTGATTTTGTGTTATGTTGAATTTATTGTCCCGATGATTCCAAACTTTTAACCCAATGCTTTATACATATTCTTGTAGCTGTCTTCTCAGGCCACTCATTACACCAGGAATAGTTTGTGACTAAAGCTTGAATGGTAGAGAAAAAAGCGAAATATCGTGAGGGAGAACCCTAAAAAGTTAGATCCGAAGTGGTTTTTCTATAAAAGTTAACGATTATTTTTACTTTCAAGCATTTCTTCGCACATATTCTTGATCAGCTCTCCAAGCTCTAGCGATTGGCATATTTGAAAAAAAATTGCATTCCCATTTCTTATCAAAAATAATTATTAATGGCAGCTTAGCATCAAAAACATTTTATTTATTATATTTTCTTTTTTCAACAAGATGCATCTCCAAGCTCCGAAAACTACATAGAGTTGAATTCTCTATCGATCTACATCGAAATCAAAACATTTTGAGAAGGAGCCGGTTTCTACAGGATTTTGGATCCCGTTCTTTAAATTTTTAAGAATAAAAATTGACTTTCCTCATTAGAAAATTAGGTACTTTTGCCGCGCTGTATCAAATTAGATAAAAATTGGATGCTAGATGCAAAATTTCTCGGTGAATCCAACAGCGGGTTCCTTTTAATTCTATTTTGACTTCTTTTCTGGCGGCGACATAATCTACGTGGTTTTTGCCTGGATTGTGCTTTTCTAATTGATTGAAAAAAAGGCGCCATTGGGAAAAATAAAACTTAAGCAAAAAATGCGTAGATTATGCTGACGTCAGAAAACCAGCCAAAATAGAATTAAAAGGAGTCCGCTGTCGGATTCATCGAGAAATTTTGCATCTAGCACCCAATTTTTATCTAATTTGGTGCAGCGCAACAAAAAAAATTACATGAAATTTTTATGTTCACCTGAATGAGTGTGATTTAAAAAAAATTGGATCTAAACAGGCGATTCTGTATGGGAAATATTGATTTTGGTTCCTTTTTTTAGCAAAGCCGATGGTGATACGTTTGAGAAAAGTTAAACCTCTTGATAGTCAAAAGTTTTCTAAGCACAAAATGATTTTTGTGTACCTGTTTTTATGAAGGTCGTGTTAGTAGATTGTGTTAGCTAATTCGTTACTAGCTTAAGCCCCCACTATAGCGCCCGTTGGGTAGTGTGTAAGCTTATAAAGCTGGCTGCAACAGGAAATCGAAACTAATGTAGCTAACTGCGGCGCCCGTTAGCCCGCTTCAATATTTTCACATTTTTTTAAAGCTAGTTGCAGCCGGTTATGAAGCTAGTAGGTTTTTTTTGTCATGCTTGTGTAATCTGTCATGTTTCCTAGAAAAAATTTCTATTTCCAGCGTATTTGTTTCTTAGACAAAAATCTTGTCCATAGGGACTGAAAAAATTTTCATTGATTTTAATGGAAGTACGTGCTGAATTCTATACGAAAAAAAAATTCTATGCGAAAAAAATCCCTCACTCGTTTCATGGATGACTAATAAAAAATATTTGTGTGCGGCACATTTTTCGAAGGCGTGTTAATATACCTTTTTTCTCTCTTCGTTTGAATTATGTGTAATATATTGCCACTAACGTTCTTTTCTATTCACCTGTACATGTAACGTCACTAGCACGTTGCCATTATTGTACAATATTTCCTAGTGAATGTGCTTTTTGGTGGATACTTATGTACTTGAGAATTTATACGAGTACTTGACAAGCACTTGATGAGCATTTTCAAAAAATACTACTTGATAAATGTCAGACAGCACTTACTGGGTACTTGGTTTACTTGTTGAACCTCCCGTAAGTACTTGGCGGTTACTTGGGTAAGTGCTTGGCAAAGTACTTGGTTTACTTACAGAAAAACGCAAGAACATTGGACAAAACTTGCGAGGATACTCGAGCAAGTAGCTGCATGCAAGTACGTTCACTAGGGTATCTATTATGTCAATATAAAGGAATGTTACAGCTGTAAGATTGCAGTATTTTTTGTACATTTGGAATCATCTGGTTGGTGTATAAAAGTCATATGACTCTAAAAGTTGCCCCCTACTCCTCCACTCCTCCTCCATTGTGGAAATCTATGCCGTTTTATATTTGCGCAGTAACTTAGTGCTTTTGTTTGCTTCAGACCAATGAAAATCTTGCAAAAAGATCATATACTTTTCCCAGATTCCTAGATTCTAAAGTTTCGAATTTCTAGGCTGCCGGATTTCCTAAGATAAGGACTGACTTTAATAAAATAAAAATAAATTTTTTGAAAATCAGACTTTCATGAAAAACCAAAAAATTTTGAACGTAAGCACTGTGTAAAAATTATTTTTTCTTTTCTTTTACAGCACTATATAATGGCTGAATCTCAATTGAAACAAGAAGTTTATTATAGTACTGTTCCATATTCTCAACAGCAAATTGATGATTTTATTGATGAAGATTTAAACTTAATTTTAAACGAAAATTTATGGCATGAACATAAGCGCAATAAAGAAACAAATGATATATGTAGTATATGTAAAATACCAAAAGATTCAATATGGTGGATAAAAGTAAAAGGTGAAATATGTGTAGGAAACATGGATAATATTGAAGATTTACTTGATAAATCATTGAAAGAACGGCATCATGAATGGCATGAACTTTATTTAGATGGTGACATATATACGGATAAATATCAAAAACATCCACAAACAGAAATATGCTATTTTAAATATAAAACACCAATAAAATTTGTATCACCACGTGATACATGTTATTTAAAAATGCGTAGAGATTTATTTGATAATCAAGCATTTATTCTATCTTATCGTTCTATTACAATAAATGAACAGATTCCATTAGATAAACATTGTGTTAGAATAATATTTAAGGGTGCACATATGATTGAAAGAAGGAAAAATAATCCGAATCAAGGATTCATTTATACTTATATTCAACATGTAAGTACTGTTTTATCAGCAATTGTACGTATAATGTAGAAAAGCTACTCAAAGGGCTATTTCATATTAGAAACTGAGAGGAATTAAAAATCAAAAGTTTTTTAGTCATTTTTAACAAAGCTACTGTGTATGACATGATTGTTCTGAAAACAGAGTGAACTTTTTCCATAAAAATATCCGTCGACTCTTCCGCTAACGTGGAACACCACTTAATGTTATTAGCCTCTTGACTTTCAGGCTCACGCTTTGTTGAACTCATCGGAAGTTTGTTTCCTTATTTACTGAATTATAATGCGTTAAGCATAACAAAGTGCCTTACAACATGTTATGTTTTCTATTGCCTGATTCTTTCTCTCCCAATTCATAGTTTAAACAATACTTTCAGCCGACGATCGCAAACAATAATTCTCATTTTCTACAAGTTGCACGTTTATGAGCTAATTAGTGCGTATCAAACTCGATCCAGAACTGAGAGAATGACTAGTTAATATTCCCCTTTCGGTCCACCTTTGTGAAACGGCTCCTACTTTTAAATTTGTTACAAAAAAAATTGCTGGGTAAATCCACATAGAACCTATCATGTTGTACAAAAATTTGTGTGCTAGTGACGAGATATACCTCTCCAGATCTAGTTTTGGATGCTGATTCCAATGGCGAAAACCGCAGCAGAGAAAAGTTATACGCATTTTATTTTTTAGCAAAACAGCATTTTTCACCGTTTTCCTGCAGAGATGACCTTTTTTGTGGGCCGAAGCTTGTAGAACCGAAATCCCACATGGAAAACCTTTCAATTTGATCTCAAAGGAAAGATCTCGTCGAGATCTATTCAGATATGTGAAAACATTTTGAGGGAAGACACCAACTGTCCCATCGCTTTTGAGACGAAACCTAGTGGGTGACAGGTAATCGACCATGCTGAATCCGAATATCATAATGGTTTTTCCCCAAAGGTCTCTCGAGATCCCCGTTTTTGGAAACCCAGTTTTTCAGAAACTCTGAATAATAACCAAAACCTTTCTTAATAAGGTCTGATTGTAACCTGTACATTTCTGATTAATTTGAGACATCTCCCCATCTACACGACCTTTCTTTGCCAAGTTATAGAATTTACAAGAAAAGCCCTAAATGTTCATTGCCAGCTCAAAGCTGCAGAAATAAGACGAAATTAATCATCTGGAGAGCTGCGATTTTCGCCACTGGAATCAGCATCCAAAACTAGATCTGGAGAGGTATATCTCGTCACTGGCGCACAAATTTTTGTATAACTTGGTAAGTTCTACGTGGATTTACCCTGCTACTATAGTTACTTTTTCTTCGTTCTTCTTGAAAGCACATTAAAATGAATCAAGGAGGTAACACAATAAAGATTTTGGGGGGTATTCTGTTGTGTGCCTAAAAGAAAGCTGTTTTTCAAGTTCATAAAATAGAATTATGATGCGTTAAACATACTATAATGCCTTATAACATGTTAAGTTTTCTGTTGCGTTAAGCCCCCACCCCCCGGTTAGAAATCTATCTTGCTGACCACAAGTCTGATCTGAGCGAAAACTTTGCGAAATGTTAGGTTATGTTGAGGAACAGTTACTACATAAGTTTACTGGCTCCATCTGTCATCGTTTAGGGGACGTCGCTCGAATATGGGTCAAAATGAGGCATCTATCGTCCGGCAGATTTCCCCTCTCTGAAAAAAGCTGGAGGGCTCGGGCTGGTTTTAAAATATAAAATGAAGTTAGAGTAACGACGTAAGAGAGCTGGATTTGTGAGTTTTTTGTTGGCTCTTAGTAAAACTGTCATAACTTCTGATCAAAGCACTCCTTGGTGCAGGGAGGCGTCTTATTTTAACCATAAATGTTTTCTGTACAAACTGGAGTCACTAGAATCGTTTTTGATCCCGACATTTCATTGAAATATCAGAATTTCAGAAAAATCAGGTTTTTAGGGCGTTTAGAAGATTTGACCAAAATCCGTTATGCATTTTGTTATTTGTTAAAATCCGTTGTGGCAGATTTGATTCTAAAACGTTATGAATTTTGAAATAAAACGACCTTGGTGCGTTGTAAAGCATTAGTGTTATGCGGTAAAGAATGCCAGACAGTTGAAACTATAGCATCACAATGCACGTGCATCAAGGGCTTTCTTATATTTTATGATGTTACAATCTTATAAACTCAACTAACGCGTTAATAGTTGTATACCGTTACATGCTGCTACTAAATTTCTGTCGCATTATAACGCATTGCAACGTTTTACGCATAAGGCTACATAAGTTCCTTACATGTTTCAACAAAGTGAGTTTATGACATTACAACGCATTAACTATTTACACGTTGTAGTGCTTTAAGCGAGAGAAAATACTGAAATGTGTTATGATATATTAGAATCTACCATGTTACAGATCGCATTAAATTATAATAATATAAACTTATAGTATTCGAAATTGAAAACTTTCAAAAATATCATTTCTAATGCATCACAAGTTGAGCGAAAATGATTCTATGGGAGATGTTCGACTATTGGTAAGCGTGCGAGAGTGTAGCTCGAGACTAGGCGGAAGAGTCCTTAAAGGAACGTTCGTCGCGGAATATCGGCGGTTAATCCAAAATCACAAACTGTTTTTTAGGCAGATGGTGCAGGTTCTATTCCAAAACTATTTGCTAATTTTGCACAATGTGATATAATGTTAAACGAAATTAATGGCATACGAAAAGCAATGCTCAATCCTATTAGTCGACCTAACGTCAATGAACAACCCGACAAGCATCAACAAAGTCGATTTAACAAAAAACTGGACTATAATATACAGTTATTGCAGAAAGAGCAATCCGATAAGCCTGGCTCTAGTTCAAAATCTGAACCAAAACATGGTATTTTCAAACTAGAAAAGCATTTATCGTTGCCTGTCGGAAAGAAAACTGTCACAAAAGGAGACGTAATAACAAAAACAATCGATCCTCTAGTATCCAGGGAAGACAGAATCATCAAGGCCTTAGCTGAATATTCTGGTAAGAATATAGACAACAAGACGTTGTCAGTAGTGTCAGCATCCCCAGTGCAACAGAATATATTCGAATCTGCACCGGATATAATTTATAAAGGTCCTGCTTCGAATGAGACTTCAAAAGCAAGCGTACGATACTGTGATATTCAACTAACTGAAAAAAAATTACCAGCTGTCTATGGTTATTTGAACTCACCATTAGTATCATTAGAAATTGCTACTGAGCCAATTTTACATTTAGTTGATAATTTAAAACGTTTTGTAAACATTGCAAAACAACATTGTACGCGGGCAACATCATCAGACGCTGGTTTAACACATGATGAATCAGCTGCTATTTATTTATATACAATGGAAATGGGTGATAGTAGTTTTTATCGTATTTTGAATAAAGCACTGCGTTCAGAAAATCGTCCAGCATTGAAACCATGGTTTTATTATTTAAAACTTCTTGATAATGCTTTAAATAAGTTAAAGCCACAAAAAATTGTTACCTGGAGAGGAATGTATACGGATGTGAGCAAAAATTTTAAAAAAGACGATAAAATTGTTTGGTGGAGTATTAATTCTTGTTCATCATCCGTGGATATTATCAAAGACTTTTTAGGAACAAATAGTACATTGTTCTTAATTGAATGTGTAAATGGAAAAGATATATCATCCTACACGGCTTATCCAAGTGAGAACGAGATTCTTTTAATGTCTGGAACTTGTTTAGAAGTTGTTAGTGATCCATTGAATCTTGAAGGTACATTGAATATTGTACATCTGAGAGAAACAGATACCAATTATTTTTGAAAAGTAAAGTTTATTTTGTAAGATGCACGAAATCCAAACTTCAAGTGGAATTTCTTTTTGACTTTATTATACATATTCGGATTTGCTGCCTCAAGCTGGTCACAAATAACACCTTTCCAGATTCTGAAAACCCTTTCTTGGTGGAGAAAATCGCGAAATACTGAAAGGCTCTCAAAATCCTCACTACAGAAAAACACCGATTTTTCGATTTCCTCCAATTTTAAGCTTCGGAACTTGTATTTTTCTGATTCAGTATTCGAAACCCGACAAGAAAACAGTCTTCAAACGGTTTCAGAACCAGACGTCTAGTCACCAAGACTGTCCAAACGTATGCCTCACAAAAACGGTTCTCAGTTTTCCAAACCTAACACAGGTTTCTGTGTAGGGTCTGGAATCGCTATTTGCATATGGTTAGATTCGCCAGAAGCTAAGCTTTAGAAGTATATCTCGCCATTACAAAAAAAAATTTTCTTCACGCAGAAAATTTATTTTTTCTGAATAAGAGACGAAAAACTCAAAATTCCGTCCGTAATTCTCAATTTTCTAGATCAGAATTCAACTTTTGAGCAATAAGAATATCATATTCGGAATCAAGATGACAAACTTATGTATTGGAAAGAACAGCGAAGTTGATTTTTGCCGTTCGTCTGCAAAGATCAAGTTCGTGTGTTCGATCCTAGCTTCGTGCAAGGATTGATTTTGTGTTTTGATAGTTTAAGTTTCAGAATGATATAATGGGAATTTATATTCTCGAT
>CAJNOQ010008085.1:0-11564 GCA_905250885.1 Didymodactylos carnosus
ACAAGTATTATATATCATTCGAAAGCTTATTGAATATACTTTATTATGCATTGCTTAGTTTTTGAAAGTTTTTAATTTTTAAATGGTAATAAAGCATGTTGCCATTACTTTTGGAACACCCTTAGTAAATTTCGCGTTTTGTTGAGACTGCTCTCGTAGAAAATTTGGCAATGGGATGTGTTTCAACTGACCACTACTATTCGGTTGACTTTCCATACAGAATTCAAAATCTGTAGATAGATATTAATCGTTTCCCTGTTAGTGTTAACGTATATGCAGAAATTTTATGCAATTGTTTTGTACGCAGTATGCCACGCTCTCCTGTCATATCACCGATAGGTGAAATTTTTAAATGGAATTAGAATTGGCGAAAACCACATTTTTGGATACAGGATAGTCGATTGTATATGTATCCCAAAATTGGCTCGGGTACTGCCAGTAGGGAGGCAAAAAGTTTTTGGGAAAGTTTCTAACAGAAAGAAACAGAAATAAGTAACAAAGGTATATCGATTCGAGCAGGAATCGAACCCACGCCGTAAGAATATCTTTCTTTTTGCTCTTTCCACTGAGCTATCGAGTTATATTTTTCTATCATCCTTTTTTTCTTAGTATATTTGAGATGATAGGAGAAAATGAATTGTCATTGGCTTTACTATTTTTACGCATTATACATGGAAACGTTTCAATTTCTAAAATTGGCACTTTTTAACGAACTGAAAAGAGGCAGTTGATAGCACCAAGAAATGACCGTTTTTGCATCATTAGTGGTTATTGGTTATTAGGTGGTTATTAAGTTTTTGTTATCTAATTGCGGTTGACTGATTTACTCAGTCGAATGTCTCATTTATATGTAATAAAGTCTATCTGGTCGATACTTTTGTATATCCAAATTCGTTATAATGCACGCAGTAGAAAAAAGGAACATGGGATGTCATATGAAAAGAGAAAAAATCCATTTTCTTTCTCACTAAACACGCGTACATAATTTTTTTGTACTATAAGAAATGTTTTGGTGTTTTTCTGAAAAACCGGTCTCTGGAGACATATCGGCCCGTCTCATGTTGATATTCGGAATCTGCATGGTTGACTACCTATAGTCAAATTTCAGCGAAATTCCATGCTGCATGACGGAGAAAACGCACAAATAAAATTTAATGGTTTTGGACAGCAGACTCTCTAACGAAGGGCTCATTTTTTCCGAAAGAAAGAAAGTGACAGACGGGAAATTTTTTATTTCGCGATCCCTGATGATACTAGTATATAGTCCGACTAAAGAAAAAAGTTTCCAAGCAAGTTTATTTTGTTGACTTTTTTTAGTCAAACCGTACAATACCAGCGCAATCAGCCCATATGTCTAAAAACGTTTAAAAAACTTCCAGGGTTCGAAGTTTAATCTCCCATGGAACGAGATCTACGCAGACAGATAGCCCTTTTAAGAATGAATCGAATGATATATAATAAGTCTAGTTTGAGTGAATTTTTCATAGAGATTTTCGCATTTTAACTCGAGGAACATTTTCGCAGTAAAATGCACTTTTCTCAGAAACGACTAAAGCTCTAAAGTCGAAACTTTAGGAAACTGTTTAATATCACAATGTAAAAAAATGGTAAAAAAGTGAAAGTCAAATGTTCAATAATTTGGGAGATATCAATAAACTATTTTTCAAAACCTCGCGGGACATTTAGTGCGAAAATAGCCATTTTTAAAAATGTTTTGCTCCTCTCTAACGAAAGACATAATTAAATTAATTTCTTTTTTTTAATCAATATGTTACTCTAACTGTCAGCTATCTTTTCCATATTTTTGATAAGGTCTAAGTCCAATCTGGGCTGAGCTACATCATGCTGATCCTCGAGAGACAAAAAAGCGCTGTTTAGTCCTCGAAGCCATTGTTGGTGTGAATTTACCTAGAAATGGTGTATGAATTTGGAACTCATTCACAGGTTACAAAAGTAGCATGTGTTTACTACAATTTATTTGCAAAGAGCCAGTTGAGATGTTATTTTATTTAAATAAAAACTTGATTTTATTGTCAGTAGGTGTCAGCTAAAATCATGGTTTTTCATATTGAGTTGCTAATAACTCGATAACCACTTGTAACTTTTAGTTAATTTTTCAGTGGTAGTGAGCATAGTTTAGATAAATAACATATAAAAGTTTCGTTAAGATTCATTCACTAACAAAACAGTTATAGCTTTTTTACATGTCGGATATGAACGATACAATGGCAGCGCAAATCGCTCATATTATCATTTCTAGCGACACAACATAGAGCTAACGAAATAATTCGCAAATGACAGCTTCCCGCTAAATAAGATTTTACAAACCACTTCCACTATGTGCGTAGAAGTTATCGACTGCGTTGTGGGCCACCAGCCCAAAAATTCGAATTTTCTGCAGCAGTTGTGATATAAATTTATGCATATGCTCTGATAGCCCTTGGTGTCTACTTTCAGAATCCGTCTTCAAAAATCATATTATAGCTTTTAAGGGATTTGGAAAGGTTTTCTATAACATCTAAAACAAACACGCTTTTGAAAATCTTCAACAATTTCCCCAAACTTCAGTAATGTCCTATAATTCTTATATCTGAAAATGATGTAAGGAAACCATTTGTCTTCAAAACGAAAGATGTTGTTGAACTCTCTGCGATAAAAGTTACAAGAATTTTTCGAAGAATACTAAAACCTGTTTTTCTTTTGATCTCCGAACACATTTTTTGTTTAAACATGCTCAGTTTTCAAATACACAACAATACCATAAAATCTATGCCAACAATAGCTAATCACGATCAAATTCTAATAATCTTAATCCTGATAAGACCAAATGACGAAAAAATCGCAAATCTCCCCACGCGTAAAACGCCGAAAAAGCAAAAAAAAGTCGCTAAGACTCCAGTTCCTATGTAATCGAATATGGAGTATCCGATGGACGTATGTACTCCGTCTCCAAATGGTTTCCGTAGAGTCTTCAAGTAAACTTCAGAAAACCTCTTCGTTAAAACGCAGTGTAAAAGCAAAGGACGCGGATGGGTTTCTGCTGAAAAATGGCCCAATATGATTATGTATGAAAACGATTGCAAATGTCTTCTACTTTACTTCCATATACTTCTGACTTTCAAAAACTACTCCTCATCTCCTGGAAAAAAATATTTCTGACCAGTTTTCGTCACCAGTTCAAGGAAGGTCATTCACTTTGTTTCTCAAATTTTTCGTACAATTTCAAGGACTCTGATCAAAGTTCATTCACAGAAAGAGAGAGAATTTTACGCGCTTCAAAACGAGCTGTTGACAAGCTTCTCAAACAGGTGCACACATAGAAGAAGCGTCAAAATACTAGACAGATGTCGTGATTTTCACCCATCCTAACACTTTAAAGGATCTTTGATGCTTCTACTCACGAGGGAACCTCTCGAGTGATTAGAAGCTTTTCGACTCAGACTATTTGCGTCATTTAGGAAATAGTCAGCAGTGAAAATCCCGAAGTTGGTTTGGGCCCATGCACCTTGTATAAGGATTTTCATCTGTCTTAGTGCTTTAAAGGAACATTTCTTGAATTTATCTACTCAGACCCAGGATGTTTTATATATCGAAAGATAGAGAGCGTTTTGGGCTTCAAAATGAACTACAATATTTATTTTAAAAGTTTGCTCGCATAGATTTATTCGCTAAATACTGGATAGATATCTCGACTTTTACCCATTGTGACATTTAAAAATAATCACAGTTTCTTTCACAAATAGAAATTAGGAATAGTTTGTATTTAGAAAAACGCAGAGTTGAAAGGGCTACAAAATGAGCTATAGTACGTTGTTTCAAACCTTAAGTTTAATAGACTTATTGGCAAAGTACCGAACGAATAGAAAACTAGAAAAATCTCTAAAAAAGCAGCAGATATGTCTTGAGGGGCTTTTCGTAAATATAATGCAACTCGACGAAATATTGAATCTGCAAATATTAATAATATAATTAATGAAAAAATTAATGGAAGTATTGCCTTATATATCATGCGAAGGACATAATGACATTGTAAAATTATTATTGAAAAACGGTGCATTCCGTTCAACAATAAATAAATTATTTTAAACACCATTTGAAGAAGCTCAAACTGAAGATACAAAAGACCTTTTTTGATGAATAAATACTAGATATTCATTTATCAGAATCCTTGATGATGCTGATTAGGTTAATGGGTAATTGCAGATGCTGATTTAGTAGAAGAATGTGATCACTTCAGAAAGGGTACGGATTCGTTGAAAAGATATGACTATTTAACAACACGAGAACTATTAATTGAAATCATCAGTTATTATATTAAAGAATATCGGTTACAAAGCGAACACTTGTCTGATGCACAGATAGAAGATGATTTTACAGAAACACTTCACGAACGAGATATTATTCATTATCTTATTAAAGCTTATACAGCAAATTTTTATAATATTCTTAATAAACACTTGGCAAGATACTTGATGGATTATTTCGATCAGACGATTGACTTTAGACCTAATTATCGGCTCATCGATTGTCTAAAAAACACTCATACATCATCCAGGTATTATTAATCATCATTTTATCGGAATAACGTACCGTGGAATGTTAATGACTGAAAATGAACTTGTCAAGTATCAAACTAGTAGTCAAATAATGACTTCAACGTTTCTATATGCATTGAAAAACGAGCAGTTACAAAGTTCTATGCTGGGGAAGAACAATAAAGTAGTTTGCGGAAAACATCCGATGGAACGCACATTGAAAAACTAAGTTGAATGCTATGCTCTTCTACCCTGTCCAATCACTTTACGTTTTTTCGAATTTTCCTGTCGAAAAATTACTGAGATTTTCACAAAAAAATTCTGAAAATCAGCTGAAACTTTTAAGACATAAGTTCAGTCGACTCAGTTTTTGACACTTCGTACTTATTTAATTAACGCGGCATATGTCGCTTGCCACAGAAAGCAGCAACAGGCATCATATATCACAATTTATTTGAAAAGGGACTTCAATGTTAGAATTCAGGGGACAGACTACAAAGTTTACCTTCACTTGTTATCAATCATTCGATCTATCTAATTGAGTACAGCATAAAACTGGCCGATTGAAGGACCGGCGCCTTGTTTCGCGCACATTAGATAAAATCCAAGATTATAGATATTTCCTATATCGGTATTAAATGTTTGGGAAAGAAAATCGAAACGAGAATGTTGACAACAGTCCTCATAGCAATAAGAGGAACCTCCGTAGCAATTTGCACTTGTGCAATCTGTTTGGGTCGTTCCTTGTATCGCACCATGCATATTAGTCGAACAAATCGAATCGGTCGCACAAAACTGAGTCCATCCATATAATGTTCCATTTTCAAAAGCGCCATTTACGACCATTTCCACACTTGTATTTATATTACGAAATGTAACATTATCTAGATACCACGTACCATGCAACCGATCGCCTGAGAATGCAAACAAAAGCATTGCTGTTGTAGCATTTGCTTCAAAATTGAATGTGTAATATGAGTAATTATTTAATCCATTATTATTACTTATCGAGAGTAACTGACCGCTTGCAGGAACATAATTATTACACAAGGGAGCTAAATATTAATTAGAAAATAATTGATTTTGAATGACATTCGTGCTTGAAAGAGATTTTTTAAAATCATAAATACTGATGAAATTACTTACTCGTTGTTGACGCTGTTGTTATCGTTGTAGCTGGAAAAGTTAAATAAACTGCAGTATATTAGAGAATTGAAGGTAAGTCATTCCTAGATATATCTGATTTCTTCTATTGGAAACATGTTAGAGTAATGTCTGAAAAATATTCTACAACTTAGCTTTTAAAAATTGATAACTCCTCCTTTCCTACGCCCTTAATACCCCCAACGAAAATCTCACATTTTCACAAAACAGCATATGAGCTATCTGTTGAGCATAGGAAGTTGAGGTTAGGCTTAAAAGATGCCCCGCTGAATTCTCTGCTACGTCGGTATCAAACGTTTTTCTGTACGAAAAGAAACAAAAATATGAAAACAAGAATACTCAACACGTTCAACAGGACCAACTTTCTAAGCCATGGTTGGTTTTAATAATATTTGGAATCTTTTTTAGAGTTTTGAAAACAAAAAATAGCTGATGAAGATTTTTATGAGTACTTTGAAGTGTACTCTATCTCGCTATGTAACTCAAAGTTCGTTGCCATCAAATTGAAGACAGAAAATTCTGATTTTTCAAAATCCTATTTAAAATGGCTCACATCTGAAAATTTTCCCCATCTGAATTGAAGAAGAGAATTTTACTCAACTTTCGACTCTGAATCTGGTACAGTAGTCATTTTTCATCAAAATAAACAAAACCTGAACCAAAAAGATATTAATCTGGCTTAGTTATGACTCTTTTCCCAGGAGCTCCGAAATCACAGATTCTGACAGCTAATTTCTCGAAAGTCTGAAAAAGAAGATTATTGGTGTACGTTGCAAGGATGAGCATGAAAATTTTCAAATAAGATCGATCGATAGAGATTTTCAAGAGCCACAAAATGCCTATATTATTTTATTTTTGTCGCCACTAGTCAACGAAAAAATCTTAAAACCGATTTTTCAGCTTAGGAAGCTGATTCTTTTGAACGTGTTAAGTACAGAAAAACGTTTGATACAGGCCTTGTAGAGAATTCGACGAGGCATCTTTTAAGTCTAATCTCAACTCTCCATGATCAAAGCTGAGCGAGATATTTACGAAATACAAAGTGCCATTATTTCTGGGCCACCCATTATCTTGTCTACCTTATCTAATAGTCATACATACTCAACACGATCAAAACAGCTATTTATAAGGTGCACGTAATTCATAAGATGAACACTATTTTTTTTCGACTAGTCATATATGGTTAGATAGAATTCAACGAACTGAGTCGAAATGTGTATGTTTTCACCTTTGAAACTGATTCTTGGAGGAGAAAATTTTACTTTAACTGAAGAACCGACAATATTACAACAAACTGATTTTTCGAGCTCCCTTTCTGTTTTATAGCTTTTCGGTTTGTTTTCTTCATATTCAGTGTGGAAAACTGAATAAGAAAACGTGAATTCGATATCGTTCGCACATAACGTGGACTGAAAATTTCTGGATTCAGTGAAGGTAACGTCAAGTATCGTTTTCTTTCCTATCATAATTGCATGCTGAGAGAAACCTGAAGCGAAAAAGTCCGACTTACGCTCGTAATTCTCAATTTTCTCCAACAGAACTCAACTTTCATGCAACAGAAATATCGTATTCAGAATCAGGATCAAAAACTGAGTCGACTAATGTGTATTTCTGTCCTTCCGTCTACTTTAGTGTTTGTTGAATTTTCATGTTAAAAAATTATGGAAACTTTCACCAAAAATGAAAATTGACTGAGTATTTCGAAATACACAGTAGTCGACTCAGTTTTTGATCCTGATTCTGAATATGATATTTCTGTTGCATAAAAGTTGAGTTCTGTTAGAAAAAACTGAGAATTACAAGTAACGGGTGAGTCGAAAGATTCCGGACAAAATATCTGTTCATTTTTGACCCGCTTGAAAGTATTTTAGACAGATCAAAAACTATGGGTTAGGACCAGAATTTGATGCTCTTTCCGAAATTTTTTTGTCCAATTTTGCTCCAGAGTAGTGAGGAAATCTTTGACAGGCCTAAAAAATTAGTTTGGACGACGAACAGCAGATTTTTGCTAACCCCTATACGTTCCTTTGCAAAGATGCTAAAAATTGTCCAATTCAGTAGCTTTTTAGAGCAAACAATTCTTTACAAAATGTGACCTTGAACTAAGCTGTAGCTTTTATTCAAGTGATGCTATAGACATTTTGCCAGGAGCTTATTTCTATGTAAAACGGTTTTGATAAAAAAATCGATTTTTCAAAAATGACGATGTAAGAAAAACGAAAATTGAGATGCCTTGCTGGTAGACAAAACCTAACTCAAATAGTAAATTTTGTAGGACAGATTTTTCTTGATAAGCTGATATATTAACAAGCGTTCCAAATTTTAGTTTCGGATCCCAATAGTGAAAATATGAAAATGTATGGAAAGAATTTCCGTTCAAACTAATTTTTTAGACCTGTCAAAGATTTCCTCACTACTCTGGAGCAAAATTAGACAAAAGATTTCTGAGCCCATATTCGGAAAGAGCATCAAATTCTGGTCCTAACCCATAGCTTTTGACTCGTCTGAAATACATTCAAGCGGGTCAAAAATGAAGAAACATTTTGTCAGAAAACTTTCGACTCACTCATTATAAGTCGGACTTTTTCGCTTCAGATTTCACTCAGCATGAAATTAAGATAGGGGAGAAAACAATACTTAGCGTTTCTCCTGATGTTCGAGCGACGTATCAAATATGCCTTTGTCGGTTAACCAAAAAAACTAGATAGGTTTACAATCGGAACAATGCCCAGTTTCTCGACCGTCACTACATCCAGAAATTTTCAGTCCACGTTATGTGCGAACGATATCGAATTCACGTTTTCTTATTCAGTTTTCCATACTGAATATGAAGAAAACAAACCGCAAAGCTATAAAACACCAAGGGAGCTCGAAAAATCAGTTTGTTGTAATATTGTCGGTTCTTCAGTTAAAGTAAAATTTTCTCCTCCAAGAATCAGTTTCAAAGGTGAAAACATATACATTTCAGCTCAGTTCGTTGAATTCTATTCAACTACGTTTGACTAGTCAAAAAAAAAATAGTGTTCATCCTTTGAATTACGTGCACTTTACATAAAATTTACATATAGTTGAGTAAACGAGAAACAGATGGAGAAGGAGAGTAATAACGTCATAAAACAGAACATCGTATGACATATACTACTGACCGAGACATATGACATTTGTAGAACAGGAAGGAAGGAGAAAAGTCACTATTGTAAACATACGATAATATATAATCTCCTTAGGTCTCCTTGACATAACAGCTGCTTCCTCTTGCTTTAAAAAAATTTTTAAAATAATATTTTTGAAAACAATTGTTCCGAACTTTAACTGATTTATTTCTCCAGTGATAGATTTGTTTTTTTTTGCGTTCTATGGAAGGCGGCCATGACGTGATCGACAAAAAGGTATTCGTTTTCTATTTATCTTTTAGGAACCCAGGCAGGCATTTTTTTAGACCGAACGCACCGCTAAACGCATTTTTTTGCACAAAAGACGCGTTTGAAGGTGTTTTCTTACAACTGGAACGCGTCTTCTTGACGCGTTAATCGGTGATAATTTAGCTACCTATCTAGCTTACTTAACGTAATTGTCGTTGAGCTTGAGGAGATGGTAGTGGTCGTCGTTGTACTCGTGCTAGTAGTTGAAGAAGTGGATGATGTTGTGCTGGTTGTGGATGTCGTTGTTGTTGTACCTAAAAGTAAGTCTTTGCCCGTCTATCTCGTATTTACTTTTAAAAGATAGAAGTGAAGCCTGCATTCCAAACATCTAATGTAAGGACAGCTGATCATCTACGATTCTTGACTATTCATCGCACGAAAGTGATAAAGAGAAATTATTTTTGCATATATCTCATCACAGACAAACAACACAATCTTTAAATTTCTTTTAAATGATGCACAATTCAATTCCCTACAAACTTCTATTTACCTTAATTTAAAATAATAAAATTGAATGTTTTAACAGGTCACATAGTGTGATGATATGTATGTGATGCATGTAAGCTGCTTCCCATACATTTTTACTGTTTTTTTCGACTTTTTCAAATTATAAAGAGCATTCAAACAACGAATTATTTGTAATATGCAGTAATGCCTGATCTCACGAAAACAAATATCACTAAAATACACAAGATAAGTGAAATGCATGAGATTTTAGCGAAACAGCCGAGAAATATACAAAATACCTTGCACATTAGTGAAATTCACGAGATATTAGTACTGGAAGGTGAGATTTTAGTGAATACATGAGATATTAGCATATCAACGTAGATTTTAGAATTTCACGAGCGTTTAGTAAAGCACAAAAGACGTTACACGAGATATTAGTACTACAAGGTGAGATTGAGTAGCGATACTCTGTGTTGTGGAAATTCCACAGAACTATGGAACGTTGCACCATGGGCATTCAACTAAACGCTACCCGATCTTGACAATTTGAAGTACCCGTTATTTGGCTTGAAAGAAAAGGTACTTGCAAGCATGTCGCATTTTATGCTTGAGAAGATTACAACGCCGCTTCACGGATTTCTTTCATTTAGCAACAATAAATATCTTCTTGTAAGTAGCAAAACTAACCGTTGGAAACGGCATTTCATAGGTCACGTTTTTAATTGCGACTCATCTTCTCGATAAAACGCTAAAAGCTCAAGTACGTTGCTAATACATCGTTTTCTTTAACTAATTTCTTGTGTATTTTACTAACATTAGAAAATTAGGGGTAAAATTAGGGCTCATTCTATATCAGGCATCCCTCGTAATGTGACTGAATATCAAAGGCTCTTTCAGAATTACAGTCGGCATCAAAAGTATTTCGCCACTTTTTTGTTTTGAGTCGTGTATTAAAACTACACAACATTAATTTAATTTGATTATATGCCTGTGTAGTAGAGGTCAAGTACTATATATACACCTGTTTAGTATGAGAAATCCTTGAATATAAAATACAATAAAAAATATAAAACTTCAGTGCTGAGAAAAAAATGGCATAAAAATACGCAAAATGATAATAAACATGTTTGAAACACTTTTTTGTTTTGCAATAAGCATTTGTTTATACAACTTCTACACTTTTTATAAAGTTTTCGATGGCGCATCTTTTGAAAAAAAATTAAGATTCTATGATTTCCTTTAGTCGAGATACATACAAAATATAAAAATCTTCCGAACATTTTTATTACGTTAAATACGGTGGAAAGTAGCTCTATCATGTATGTCTTTTTCATTTCGAGTATGGAAAAGACGATCAGAACAAGTCAATAGGAATTTGTTCCTACAGTTTTTGTAGAGCTTTTCACGGAGCATCTTTTGAAAATAAATCAAGAATTTATCATTTGTCTGTGGAGATATATTCGCAAAATAAACTATGTTGTAAACATTTTGGAGCACTCGGGATTTCAGCATGTTTAATATTTTGACTATAACACCGTCATTTCTCAATGAAACTCTAAATTTTTTTACCAAAATAATCAGCGAAAAAAGCTCTAAAAAGTCTGATAGAATGAAAAGTTTTCTGAACATTTTGCGTTTTTTGTACTTGACGGCCCGTGAAAGTATCCATTAACAAATATATCATTTTGCGTATTTTTATGTTATTTTTTTCTCAGCACTGAAGTTTTATTTTTTTTTATTGTATTTTATATTCAATTGAATCAGAATTATACGTAATTATAGAATGAGAATTCTCATACTAAACAGGTGTATATGAGAGAAACGTAACTTTCTCGTACAATCACTTGTTTAAATATGTTTCTATAATAACTCAGGTTACAAGAGGCTCGCTTGAGCAAATTTTTTCCTGTGCTTTGTCTAGTACTTTGCCCATTTTCGCAAAAATTTTCTACTAGATACGTCCTTTCGTTGCAAAGTTATGGGACTCGAAAGT
>CAJNOQ010008086.1:0-11563 GCA_905250885.1 Didymodactylos carnosus
TTCCTGACAACATGTTTATGTGTTATTTAAAATTTTTTTTTTTTTTTATTGTAATACTAAAGTTTACTCTTTTTTTTTCAAAACTGCTGTTGTCGAAATAAAAACAAACAAACAACAAACAGTCCGTTGGAAAGGACCTTGAACTTTGAACGTTCATACGAAATGCTAAGTGGTTGATTATGCGCCACCACTTATTCTCATTAAAGTAGTTTCAGTTGTGAAGCGAAATGTTGATGTCTTCTTAAGTTCAGTCGATTCGTTCTTATTTGATTCGAAACTGTTTAAATAATACAGTTTTATAATAAAATTTTATTACCGAAAGCATTAATGGAAATTGAAGATTATATAACTTGTACAAAAAACTGCACGTGGAATACTATTTGCGGCAAAATACATCAAGAAGAAGCAGCATCTTAGCGACGTGTTATTTTGATCATCAACATTCAAGAAGTCAACGATTAGTTCCTTTGGTGCACCATTTCTTTGAAAATTTTAAGGGCGAAGAAAAGAATAAATCAACTTCGTGCATCACTTTATCCTCGCGGAAAAGCTTCATTTCAATCAATAGTAATTAATAAAGACGATAATTTATGCAGAAATTGTTCACCAAAGAAACTAATAGTTCATTTCTTCAACTTCGTGCCTCCGAAATACCATGCGGAAGAACAGGATCTTGGGAGATCGGTTCCTGTCTCGCGATTTCATAATGATTCGTACTCAAACCTGATCGTCCTCTGTCATTATATCTACTTTAATCATCTACTATGCGCGTATGGGTCATAAGATAAACAGATTTCAAAACATACGGGAAAAAATATGCTATTTCCAAAATAGCTCAACAAATACAGATCAGTTAAATTTTTATCTGATTAAGGGGCACATCTACACAATATACTGAACATAAAGTGTGAAGGAACCATCTTGATGGGATGTACCATTGATAGAGAAGTGTGCGTGACAAAGCTTATTTAAATTTATCTTGGATCATTTATAAAAGATCACATATACTAATAGCTTAACCTCTGTTCGAACTATAGCGTAGCTATAGCTGCGAGACAGGGTAAAAAAGAACTAAAGTTTTATGTCGGGTTCTGCAGACTACAGTGAGTACTATATTATTCGAGAGAAAATAAGAAAAATGACTCGGTAGCAGAAATCGAAGTTCAACCGGAATTTTTAAATAAAATAAAGTTAAAGTCTAGAATCTTGCTTTGAAAAAAAATGCTTGTTTGAATAATGTAAATAGAAATTCAATAGCATGCGTCGTCCAAGGACATCACACGTAACTTGAATCAGTCTAGTTTTCCAGAATGCCTAACTTATAGTAAGGTTAAGAAATGTAGGGAAGATTTTTCTTATTTTCTCTCGAGTAATATAGTACTCACTCACTATAGTCTACAAAGCCCGACATAAAACTTTAGTTGTTTTGTCTTCGTCATGGTATTTCGGAGGCATGAAGTTGAGTATAAAATTATGGTATCTTTCAGCACGTTTTTCAGGCGCTAAATAAAAGCAGCTGTTACTGGGTTGGAGGCTTTCACTTTTTTCTTCTCCTATCACAAAGCTATACGTTAAAATTCACGGTTGTATTTTTGTATACAGTGTGCTGAGCGGTTTGAATATTCCCCTGGCATCTGGTGAGAAAGCCTCTTTGAATTTCTGATTTCAATTGGTTACAGCAATCATTCCAACAACCAGAAAAAGAATTTTGATTTGAGACATCCATATGCCACTTATATCTAAGACAGAACATGAAATTTTTTGCCATCTGAACTTTCCTCTGTGTGCGCTGACGAGTATTCGAGATGTGCACGATGTTACTTATGTTTAACGGAAAAAGCTGCGTTTCCATGTCTCAATTCCTTTTAGGTAAATATCCCAGGTTATGAAACTCTCAAAGTAAGAATACGGACTCACTACATTCAATTTTGCAGACAGAAATGAACCGATAGCTATTGACTAGTGTTAACAGACGAGTGCTCCGAAAATGTTGCAAGCTTTTCTAGAAAAGCGAGACTATTTTAAACTTACTATTGCCCATTTGCTTTTGATGTATAAAATGGCAAAAATTAGAGCTTCGAGTGGAATAATAAGCGCTACAGATCCTACTACAATGCCAATTGTTGCTGCTACGAACACACATGCGGATATATGAGAAGATTAGTAGTACTATCCTCTACACAGTTTCGTCACATGACCCACATCTTTGACACAAGGTATATCAGTCCATGTGTGTTCGGTATTCGACATGCCAATTCGCGTGCATACCTTGATAATAGCGTCATCGTGTCGAACAAAGACGAGTTCAAGTTTGAGATACAGAAGTGAAAACTACAATTAAAGACATCTTTATTGTGACATAGAAATTCTCGATTCATTGCGCATGAACTGATCTACATTGTGTCAAAGATATGGGTCACATGACGGAACTGTATAGATGATAGTCATACTAATCTTCTCATATTTCAGCATGTTTGTCCGTAGCAGCAACAATTGGCATTGTAGTAGGATCTGTAGCGCTTACTCGAAGCTCTAATTTATATCATTTTATACTTCAAAAGCAAATGGGCAATAGTAAGTTTTAAAATAGTCTCGCTTTTCTAGAACAGTGTACAACATTTCCCGAACACTCGTCCGTTAATACTAGTCAATGGCCATCGGTTTATTCGTGTTTACAATTAAACTGAATGCAGTGACCCCGCATTCTTACTTTGAGAGTTTCATAACTTGGGATATTACCTAAAAGTACTTAAGCCATGAAAACACAGTTTTCTCCGCTCCACATGTTGTAGTTGGACTTCAATTCACTCTAGCTATTGTGGTTGATTGTATCAACTAAGCAATTTTCTTCCTCTTTATGCTGTCATTCGGGTTATTATTGAAAAATTCGATCCAGAACTTCGTAATATGACTATTCTGGAAGAATATGAACTCATAGTCAATATATTAGGTGTTAAAGTTCATCAAAAACCACTTTTATGTATCAAATGTCGTAAAGATATAGAAATAGTTGATGGTGAATTAATGTACGATTTTCTACATTGTGGCACTTGTTTTTGGATGTGGGCGATGTCCAAAAAAATTACGTTTATCAAATTGAATACGTCAACAGCAGCAGTGGTGAATAGAAAAACATTAAAGTAACAATCGAAGATTTAATGAATGGTTTAAGTCCAGAAGATAAAGAACTTTTTCATCAATTACGTGATGATTTAGCAAAACGTCTTTTTATTTTGTGATCAAAAACATTTCGTTTGTTTTATAATATTAAATTTAATTCTTTACGACGTATAAAAAAACTTTATTAATTATCATCATATTAACTAGTACGACTTCATTTAAAAACATTGTAATATAAAGACAAAGAGATTATATTAGCTCATTATTATTCTACCACTGACAGTTCATGTGTTTTGGTTTGCAGCTCAGTTCATTTTGGCTTCTACTTCTTTGTTTGCTCAACTCTTCTTAAAATGTATGTTTAATGAATGAATTTTTTTGTGTACAACAGTACTTCCAATTATTGAGATTCAGCAGTCACTTATTCTGCTAACTTCTACAACAGCACTGCCTCACTAAACAAGTATAACTCACAGCGAGTCAGGAACGGATCTACCTATATCTTGTTCTAATTGAGTTTGTAAAGATAGATAGATATTTCTCAGCTGACTAATAATTTTAGAACTATCGATTCGTTCTAGATTATCTTAACGAACAAAGAGTTTGTTGTTGTTGCTTCTCTTATTCTTTCTAGTTTGGATTTAATCTTCAGTTTTAACCGTGCTTATATTTATACAATTTGTTTATCATTGTAATGTTAACCCAAATCAATTCTCCCGCTGAAGCCGCGGCAAGATCGTGTCCCGCGATCGCGGTAAGATTCGCGAAATAAGAATCGGGATTCGGGATCACAGTTTTCTCACGGTCAGCTAGAAACTGCATCTAACTTCACGGTCACTATTGGCTGGACTCTTACACTCGTGGCAAGAGTCCCGATAATCTTGGGCGTACTCTTACACTCGCCCGTAACTTTCGGTCCAGTCGCTATCCTTAGGACAATTTCGGGTAAAACAGCTTTTTTGCGACATGAGTCACGACAATTACATCATGACTGAAGCTCGACAGTTGACTTGGGAACCGTAAAGAATATTAGAATTGAATATGGTGGCAAATACGGCTACCCAAGGTGCAAAGCTGATACCTTAGATACACTCATGTTGAGTGTGTACAGCGTGAACACAACTTAAAGTTGAAATGTCATTGAGCGAGACGTCATTAGAATTCACACAGCGACGTGTCATTATTACTGAAGAACAAGTGCCATAAAATTCAGCTTTTTCAGAAGCATGCACTGCAGACTCTTGAGATATGCTGTTTAAAACTTAACTTAATCAACACGTGTAGACTTTAGTAGTTTCCTCTCTGGTACTTTGTTCCCTTCAACATTTGTCGCGTGGCATTCTAAAGTGTATTCTAAGTAAAACACCGTAGAGAATAATTCTTAGTTTTGTAAGTGTGATTAAATCGTATTTCTGACTTTTTACAGCTCTCATGACACACGAAAACGATGTAGAATTCATCAATATTTGCTTTCGTTATCTCTATTTATATTCCCTTTCCATTGTATCTTGGTCTCTTTCTGCTTTTACATTTCTGAAGTGTGCATGCATTCACAGTTTTGCGTTCTGTAAGTCAGGTATTATGTTAAGCGCTTAGTAAAACTAAATACTCTAATGTTGTGACTAATATAATTTCTGTGACAAAATTCATCATATGAAAGCCGATTTGTACCTCGAGAGCACTATGTAGCCGTAGAATCTATGTGCTCATAGGTGTGTAGTCGAACCTGAATCTGAATAGTGTCTCTCACTGCGAATCTCGCTTTAGTCATTTCCTCATCGAAGAATCTGAAGCCTTCTTATCAGTGTACGAAATAGCTAACAAGAAATCTTGGAACTGATTAGCATGCATATCTTTTTTAGTGGAGTCACTATGTGAAGTGTATATATCTGTAACGACTTCATCAAGAGTTTTATAGTACATATGGTTAAATATAAATCTCCTGTCTTTTTTGTAGTTTTTTCTCACACAGCACAGCACACGAAGTCAGAAAACAAAGAAAACTTCATAAATTATTCGCATGATTTTGCATTCTAGAAAGTTTTTTAACGCAGTTCTTTCGTGATGTATTTATTACTTTGCTTCGTTCTGTATTTCGATCGAATAATTGCATATGATCTGACACGGAACAGTAAGTATGGATCCACGATATTGTACTTGTGACGTTAGAACTAACAAAATATGGAAATTTAATAAAACTGGCATGAGGCAATATTGAGATGTAGGAAATTTCAACAAAAACAATATTGTGTCCTCAAGTCGAACTGTTCTGACAGCCATAGTATAAATAATACATCATCAAAGTAGTTTAACCGAAGTGAACATAAACTTTGCTGGATTTTATGAAATAAGCAAACGAAGTTTTAGATTAGATCTTCGTGTTATTGATGATTTTTCTGGTCATCGATATCTGAAAACACAGTAGAGCAAGCGTGGACATTATCAACACCGGCTGTCCCCATGCTTCGGCGGTCTAGTGGACACGGACTGGTTGTGCAACGCGTAAGTTCTGGATAGCTGTCAAAGTCTATGATATGGTTACCACTGGATAAACTTTAGCTTTCAGTTGGAGAAGAAACAAAGTATCTTTAGTAGTTTTTTTGTCGCATTTTCGTTTGATTTTCGTTGTTGTTAACTCAATTCCAAGTTTTCTCAAGCAGCGAGAAAATACTGATTTTATCATGAAAGAATGGCGATCCTAATAGAAGATGCTCAAGCTTGTTGAAGATTTGACTTCAAACTCAACTGAATTTCTGTCGTAATATATACCATCATCTTGACAAATCTCACCAAGATTGTGCCATTTCATGCTTAGACCTTGTCGATATTTTTCTAGAATTTTATTTATAAATCCTGCTAGGAATTTTATTGAATTTTGATCTCAGACGTCTGGTTTAGATGTAATTCTATATCTAATTCTAGTGTGTCAAGATTAAACCATCATCTATTCCACAAAAGGCTTTAAACTATACTTTTACTGCATGCATAAGTCTATATTATTATTCTCTAACCTTTTTAGTCCCTTATGTTGAGTATAGTGCTACTAACAGCAGCAACAATGAATCGGTTCCTATCTGGCTTAATTACACGGTGATTATCAATGCTCCTCGACCTACTAGCGTTTGGTATTACAATACCACCACTTCTATTACAGCGATAAACAACTTTGATCTGCCCAATCACGCCTCACAGCCAAACCCATACCTGCCAAGAGAAAAGTTATCAGCAAACACGACGCAATTAAACTTAGCTGGTGTAGAACTTTACTTCACTGGATCATATCATACAGATGGAAACAGCTACGCTCTAGGATTACAGATAATCGGTACGCAAACTGCGTGACAGTTTCTAATTTCAGTTGATGAAAGGGAGTTGCAAGGAATGAGTTGCTGTTTCACATTGTCAAATCTGATCCTCTTGATTACTAGACAAATCTATACATGGTCTAGAAGGTTCCAGTTTCATTGTATCGTAGCATCTAAAATGATTCACGTTAAAGTTAAATCGCCACCTAACTCACATTTTTCGTTGTTTTAGACGTGGAGTTGATTGATGCGAATTTGACAGTTGAAGAGAGCACATGCAAGGCATATATTCATATCAAAGATGAAATCACAAGTACTTCTTTTGACATATCACGTCAAGTGTCCATATCTGATATTCAGTTCTGCCCTCGTATGTCAACTAGTACTAGCTTCGAAATATGTAACAGTGATTCGCCAACAACGGACACGCTTGAACTGAGTGTTCAGTACTCATTTGGTGATAAATACCAAGGCACAGTAAATCTAACGATCAACATACCGATGGGTAAGCGCTTTTCGACTTCATATTGCAAAGAAAATCCATATCTCAAAAATACACTCGTAGATGTGTTCTTAACTATCAACAGTGGGTCTTTTAGCACCTATAAGTTCAACAGGCGATGCGAACGCAACTGTGAATGGTTTGATATGTATGATAATAGGCACCTATGATATCAACGCCACGTGCTATCGCGATATTTCATATTATTTACGTCACAACGGTAACGATGTATCAAGTATGATAGATAGTAACGCGACTGACCGTACTAATCAGACATTCATACTAATGGTGAGAACAGATAGGCCCGATTTCATGCTCGTATTAATCATCGAATATGATTTAATCTGGACAAAATACCGTGTTACAGTCGACAATCTCAATTGCTCTATCACCGACAACAACTTCCCTGACTCTTCTTCTCCAGGTACAAGTAATTGCGCTATCAGTAACTTTCATTTTAAATACCTCATGCTGTAGTACACGATGGTCCACATGTATGAGTCATTTTAAGTACGTGAGATGCTATCCACTTCACTACTTAGAAATTCTATTGTAGAAGCAACTATTAGAGAACTTACAGTCAGTGAATTACTTCACGGAAAACTATCTCTTTCTGAAAGTAATTATTTCATTGCTGAAATAGTCGAGAATTTTTTTTGTAGGCATTCATACACGCACTAAAGTACTCGTGCTTGAAACATCTCGAAAAATCATACATCTTTGCGCTGTTTATGAACCATTACAGAGTGAGTGACATGTCGAGTACGACTGCCGATAATTAGTTTCGTTTGTCATAGACGATGTCAGTTCATCGCACAGACTGCCACACAAGTTTGTGAACTGTTATATCCACAAAACAAACAGCATTTATCTTTAAACCCAGACTTCGAGTTTTGCCTGCTTTTCACATTGGTGTAGATCTTTGTTAGGAATTGCCTTTTACAGGGCTGTGCGCCTTTGAGAAGTGCGTATATGTGAAGTATAAAATATGATCTAGGCTCTAGCACTATCATTTTTGGTAAACATGCGATTTTGTTCAAAACAAATATTGAACTATTATATAACGATGTTTTCGACTACACATACTGTCACGGATTGTCATTCTTTGTAAACTAGTACTGAAACTCGATATTTGCACTGCTACACTCAAGGTGTTGTCCATTTTCAATTAGCATAATAATTAAACAGAAGGTGCTTAAGATACACTAGCTTTTACTTTAACTATGGATTCTATCATATCATCTACTGTCGCAGTATAAACTATTGAACTATTTCTAGAAACACCTGAAATCACAAAAAGTACAGCTTCTACTTCTACAACGCCAAATGAATATTCCTCTACAAAGAATAATACAACTGATTCCCATGCAGATAATACAACGACCACGTCCCCTAGTACGAGTTCAGTTTGCGCCACAAGCCAGTCTAATACTTCCTCAAGTATGATTGATTCAATTTCAACTTAATGGCGGGAAACGTGAAAATTGCATTTGTTTGTCGAAAATAGTTGACTATCTTGGGACACACCGACAACTAATCGTATTCTTGATAACCTCATCTTTAATGTATTACTTGAACCGGTAGAATCCAGAGCCACACGATGTTTTCTGTTGAAAATGCCGGTTAGTAAGGTGTGATCTTAAGCCGATGTAGACAGATGTACCCCACGTCATTAGAATCGGTTAAATACCCCCTGGTTACCGCTCCGGTACCAGTCTGTTACATTCCCCGGTATACCACCAGCGGAACTGAAATTATCGCACGATCTACCGAACTGCGCGGTACACCGGTCTGTTGTATCGGCGGTACCAACCGGTATTTTATTAGTATAAGCAAATAGTACGGGCGTTCGAATCTAGTTCTCAGCTTTCTTTTTTTGGTTTTTTTGCAGTGCGCATACAGCGCAATGAGGTACTCGAACGGGAAAAACTTGACTCAAGTCGAAGGGCAAACTTGGACGAGTCTCTATAATCTGAAAAAAATTAAAGTTTTTTGACTTTTATGCGTTTCTTATATACACTGCCAATCGCAAAACAAAAAGGTGATTGTGTCAAAACGGCTTACCGACGGTTTTTTCTTGTACCGTGGTCTGAAAAATACTGTGCGGTAACCGCCGGTAGAAGAAAAAAATCGTCGCTAAACCGGTAGTTATACCTTACGGCACGGTTAACCAGCGGTAATCTATAGACCGGTTGGTATCCGGCGGTATTACGAAAAAAAGTGCGACATGGGACTGCTCATGTCCTATGTTATACATATGATATGTTGATACTAGATATCTGATTTCAAATCGCTTTCACTAATATGATACTAGTAAGTTGTCCGGGAGTCGGATTTAAAAAAAGTTATCTAAAAGCGAGAAAGTCTTGGACAGATTTTAGACATTAACTTTATTTTATTTAAAAATTCCGGTTGAACTTCGATTTCTGCTACCGAGTCGATCGACAAGTTTACCGGTATAAACACATTAAAACAACAGATATGATCAAAATTATGTTTAACAAATATTCCGTAGATGCAATATATGTATAAGTGTGCTATAAAAGACAACTCAGTGAAATCCATGGATTTTGCTCGTAGAAAAACGTTTTTGGGTAGCGGCCTGCAGAGATACCAATTTCCCCCGTTTCATCGAACCAAATGAGCGTGGTATTTTTATTGTGCTATTTTATCCATAATAGATGTTTCTTTTACTTTTAGAGAGACTTGTTGGTTGGGAAATAGCTTTGATGGTACTTGGTTGTGTAGCTGGTGTCACGATGATTGTCATTGGTATTTATTGTTTCTGGAAATACAAAGCCCATCGAAATATAGGTGAGCTACTGTGACTATTAAATTAAATTGAGAAATAAAAAAGGGAACGAGAAAGCGAAAGTCAAAGTCTTTCTGTTTAAAATTATTTATGAAGCTGATAAAAGCAGTGGCTGATTAACCCAAGATGTTGTAGTAGTTATTTCAACACATTGTGAAGTTTTTCTCCCGATGAAAATTCATGTTTTTCTTGATGACATTTATACCCATTTAGGCGCTGTTAATAATGGAGGGGCAAAGATAAGGCCTTCAGGTATGTATCTATTTTGAAAAACTTTCGTTTTTTGCATGTCACTCACATACTGCTCATATCAATTTGGACAATAACGTAAGTTTCCATACAGTAATAGTACGTGACCTGACGATGTATTGACTTTGATATCACTAGTGCAGGTGACAACCATTTTTATGATTCTTAACTTCATTGAATGATTATCTGTTTTAGACTCAAACAAGTCCGGCCTCTACCTCTGACTAGAAGTTAAAAACTTTTTTATTTGAAAGAGCAATACACAAAAAGCTGCTGGATCTGAGAATATAACATTTGTCTAATGCGTAATTGTTAGAGAAAACATCTCTAAGGCTTCTCTTGCTTCCAAAGTATTAAAAAAGAAAAGAAGTGCTGAAACAGTTTTTCAAGAAATGTGAAGAATACATAAAACAATTTTCGATCAAATGAGACGTCGCCGTGCGCTGTACGACTGTTTACCCAAAAGCTATGAATTCTCTAGGACTTCCAGCTTTAGTAGTTTACAGACTTGCAGTTTTAGTCAAAAGTCATCATATGTTTTCTAACAAAAGCAGGATCTCGATGCTGATGCAGAAGGTCAGTGAAATAATCGTAGTTTTCACATGGAACCATCCAATTTCTGAACCTCACGTGACGTCCTCAGCGAATATTTTAGTAAAGGCAACTGGCCAACAGAAAGCAAAATCAAGAAATCAAATATTTCTTTTGAGACTTGTTTGAACTTAAAACAGATAAACGTCTAATGAGGCTAAGGATCAGAAAAACGATTAGTGAATCTGTTAGATATATCAAAATGAATAAGCTGTCAGAAGTCAGGTACCATTAGTCCGATCTTTTAAAAGGTTTCGCCACACCAGCACCTTATATAATAGTCGTGAGAAAATTTCAGATATGCTTAAGATTACCCCTCCCCTTCTTTCGCCTTGTTGTCAGATGCGGAGCACACGTCCAATTGAGCTCAGATTTATACCAGAGATAGAAGAGCGAAGAAGGACCCATAGAAGATCAAGTCACAAAACTCTGAGCAAAAATATATCGATTTTCTTTTTCGCTGTTCTATCTCTGATATAAATTTGAGTTCAATTGGACGTGTGCTCGGCATTTGGCAACAACGTGGAAAAAGAGAGTGAATGCCTTTAACGTAATTATCTCGAGCTAAGGTTTTCACATTTGATTCGAAAACCTACGTTACTTAACTAAACGTCATATAACTTTATTTTAGAGAGTGATATACCAATGGAAACATCTAAATCCAATCAAGTTTTGCGAAACATAGCAAAACCAAACGATGATCAAGATCGTGACCTTTCTCTGTCAAAGAACAAAGGCCGACCATTGCCCCCTCGTACGTACTATGCTACAAAAACAAGCAAGCAGTACCACTCTTCTCGTATAAATCATTCTAAGAGATCTTGAGAACATGAATCTAGAAAGCAATTAATGCGAAGTTGTGAGATGATAATGACCATATGTTTATTCAACACAAAAAAGGATAACTACCGAATGTCTTCCACTAAGAAAAACGGTTCGTATTTATAGGTTAGAGAGAGAGATGAGAAGAGAAGAGAAAATCGT
>CAJNOQ010008087.1:1544-11563 GCA_905250885.1 Didymodactylos carnosus
CCCCCCCCTGCCCCTCTTCCGCCGGTTGTGGGGCGCCAAAAATCCCCTCCCCCAAAACACCCCCCCCCCCCCCCCCCCCCCCCCCCCCCGGGGGGGGGGGGGGGGGGGGGGGGGGGGGAGCGCGGACTGGATATCACTTTTCTCGCTATATACTTCAACACTCATTTTCAATCGTGTTTCATAAAAACCTCTTTTTAACTGTCTGACTTACTGTTTCATCGCTCAAAAAACCATTGGTTCTCGAAATTTCTTTCCGGGTGTTTCATGGCTTAAAAAAATCACACAATTTGGAAATATTTGGCATTCTGTATCATGGATTAATAACATCGCTCCAAATATCTGCTTTCTCAAATTTTTCTGTTGTTTTGCATTATGTATGATGAATTAAAAAACCTCCTGACATGGTATGTTATGGATAAAAAATGGTAGTATCTTGAACAGTCTAACATAGTGTGTGACGGCTTCAAAAAACTATCATTTTAGCGAGAGAGAAAAAGCATTATGTATCGTGAAGTAACTTGAAGTAGAGTTAAAGTAGCCGTGAAGTAGCTTGAGTAGATTTCTACTGTTTTCGAAATAGTTTTTCGACTAGCTCGATCGAGATATGACTTTCGACTTACTCGATTAGGCGACAGTTTTTGACATGATTTTCGACTTGGCGGTTACGTTACTCGAAAACCATTTCGAGAACCCTATCTCGATCAACTTTGTCGAAAACTCTGAAAGATCTTATCTCGATCAAGTAAGTCGAAAAGCATCTCGAAAACCCGACCTTAATCAACTTACGAGGGAGGTCCCTAAATTATTAAAAGTTTTGAACCCATATTTTGCCCAGTAGTAGGAGATCGATCGACTAAAACATCCGCCAAAGGGTTCGTGGTGACGTTAAGAGTTGACCGAGATATTGACTTTTTAGTCGATCTTCCCTCTATGGATCCGATTTTTCGATAAAATCCTGTTGTCGAATTTTGCTTGAAAACTTTGCCCAGATGAAGGTCTCAGTGATACTCGCTTATGCTCAAAAATTTCAGAAGTTGCCGATCGAGTGTCTCTGAGATATGCATTTTCCAAAATATGCATGTTTTACATGGTATCGATGGAAAAACGCCTAAAGTCTAAAAAATGCATATCACACTCGATCGAAAACTTCTAAAATTTCGTGCATAAGCTAGTCTCATTGAGACCTTTATCTGGGCAAAGTTTTCAGGCAAAAATTCGACAACAGGATTTTATCGAAAAATCGGATCCATAGAGGGAAGATCGACTAAAAAGTCAATATCTCGGTCAAATCTTAACCTTTGGAGGGTATTTTAGTCGATCAACCCCCTACCATTGGGCAAAATATGGGCACAAAAGCTTTTAAACATCTGGGAACCTTCGTCAGTAGAAAGATATGTCGAAATCCTATCTCGATCAAGTGAGTCGAAATCTTCATAAAAGCCCTGTCTTGTTTGAGTTAGTCGAAAAACATCTTGAAAATCTTATCTCGACTAAGTAAGTTGAAAAGCATCTTGAAAAACCTACCTTGGTCACCGTGGTCACCTTAGTCGAAAACTACCTCGAAAAAACGTATCTCGACCGAGTTAGTCGAAAGCCATCTCCAAAACCCTATTTCGATCACCTAAATCAAACCTACGCCTAGCTTGAAGTAGATTAAAGTAGCTTTGAAGTAGCGTTGAGGTATCGTGAAGTAGAGTGAAGTACCATTGAAATAGAATGAAATAGCGTGAAGTAGCTGAAGTATTGAATTAATGCTTGTTCCTTCTTGTCATTTTACAGGGTGCCACTAAATAAACGGAACACCTACATCTATCTTGTTTTAAACGCTTTTTCTCTACAAATTTTTATTCAAAGCCTAGCAAAACAACAGAAACAACAATAAATAACTGAATAACTGCATCTCTCAAATTTCGTTTCATATTTATACTAAAAAATAAAAATATAATCAAATTTGTTGAGAAAAAGCGTTTAAAACAAGATAGATGTAGGTGTTCCGTTTATTTAGTGGCAGGGTGTAGTATTCATTTCGACTCAGCGCACTGCATAGCAACGAGCGAAATGGTTTTTTAAAATGGATCTCAGACAGACATTTATGGTTTTATTTACGGATTTCAGACTCTAGCCTTTCAGTCTAGGAATATATTTGATTATATCATATTAAAGCAATCCATGATAGTGTAGTTTTTTTAAGAAAATCACAGATGCACTTTTATAGTCAAACGAGTTCAATCAATATACATGCCATCCACTAGAAACGTTGTAAATATTATTTATAGGTTGATTGACTGAAAGTACCTATCATTTGATTTATTTGTTTAATAATATAGAAGAAAATGTGAACGAAAATTAATTTTTTTGTTTGTTGTTTCAGACAAGATAAAGAATTATTGGATAATCTGTTTCTTCAAAGACATTTGTTATCTTTAGTGTTTATATTTACTTTGAAATATGAGTCTCAATGTTAAATGAGTACTCGTGAGTAATTTCATTGACGAAATAAATAACTAGTTGAAAATAGACGGTAATTGACATAAGTACTTCTTCTTTCGTTCTCTGGTTACTACAAAAAAGTGTGTGCATACTGAAGGTGAGCGCACTTATCACTTTTCACGGCAGAAAAGTGCGCACTCGAGTTCTACTTTTATTCCAGTTTTTTATGTTAATGACGTTGTTCTCTCGTTTATTATTATCAATTGGCTTAATGATCTGTCCCATTGTGTATATAATGCAACGATTTCGTCAGTCGTTTAAGTAAAATCACAATGTTGACCGTTACACTTTCTGTGTTATTATCTTTACTATCAAATACAAACTCTCAAATTATTCCACTACGATTTGATTTAGCAATTAATCGTTTACTACAATATCAACATTTTTCACTCGCCAATCTAATTAAAGATGTAGATTATAATCTCACACCTGAACAAATGTTAGAATATATGTCTTTGTCATTATCGAATAACGAGACTAGTCCATGTGAACGAGACTTTGAAATAACTCTTCAAGCAGCATTAAACCGTCATACATGGGCACTCAAAGTATTCGATGCTTGGGGCAAACCATTACCTTCTGGTATACTCAAAGGTAATGTTTATTGGGTGGGGAATTATGATGAATGTATACGTCCGATGTATGATTCAGCAAATAAATCATTCATATCCCAACCATTCAATACACAACATTGTACGTATGTTCATCTTATTGGAGAATACATTTGAAAGTTTCGTTTTTAGGTACTCTTGTACCACCAGCATCTCAATCCAATTCGAATTCGATTTCAAATTCAATAGCTTCTCTTGTTTTTGGTCTTTGTGTTCCCTCCTCATGTGATAAACAATCAGTCGCCTCTTTAATTCATACACTTTTCGAACAAAATAATATTACTCAAGATAATCTTGTTTGTTCAAACGATCCACCGAATGGACAAAAAGGTCTTACAAATGGAGCAATAGTAACGATTGTTATTCTTTCACTTTTGGGTTTACTTGTTCTCATTGGAACAATCATTGATCTTATTCTTATGTCGAAACTTAATTCAGTTGGTAATCTAACAATACATAATGATGCATATAATCAAGATGAAGGTGAAATGACCAGTCAACCTGAATCACGTGTAACATCAAAATATTTTTCTCTTAATCTAACATCACGAACAGTTTTTCTAGCTGATTTTTCTGCATTAAAATCGCTCCGTCGAATATTTACAATCAAAGAAAAATCTAGTGGTGATAAGAATGACTCATTTTTGTTTATTAATGGTATTCGTGTATTATCTTTATTTTGGATAATTATTGCTCATTCATTACTTTATGGTTTATCTTATACAAGTAATGTAACAGATATTCTTATTTCGAAACGTAATATAGCATTTCAATTAGTATCAAGTGCTCAATTTAGTGTTGATACATTTTTTGTTCTAAGTGGTTTTTTAACTGCAATTTTATTTGTTCGCCATGTGAAGAAAGAAGGGAAACTATCGTTTCGTTTAATGTTTCTTTATTATATTCATCGATATATTCGATTAACACCAGCATTTCTGCTAATGGTTCTTGTTAGTATTAATTTAACACCATATTTTGGACAAGGACCAGTATATCCAATTGAACAAGGATTTGAATCGAAAGGTTGTCGTACACGATATTGGTGGACATCGATTCTTTATGTTGGTAATATAGTAAGACCAGATGATATGTGTTTAAATATTGCATGGTATCTACATAATGATATGCAATTTCATTGGATTGCACCATTAACTTTAATTCCATTTACTCTTGGACGAAAGACATTATCTTTTATTATTGCTACGCTTTTTGTTTTCGTTGGAATTGGATCAATTTTAAGTATTCTTCTTTATTATCCGAATATGTCACTCAATGATCCAACTGGTTTAACTAATAATGTAAGGTTTTTATAGTGAGCAATGCTGATAATCCCGTTGTTTTTTTTGTCATAGGGTGGTGGTGGTCCGACTTTCTACAAAACTGTTTATGTTACACCTTGGTGTCGTATATCTGCATATGCTGTTGGACTTTTAACTGGATATATAATTATAATTACTGGTCGTCAAGATAGAATTAATAGATGCAGTAAAATTATTGGAACTATTCTAGTTATTATCATTTGTTTGGCGTGTCTATTTACGACTTATCCTGATAGTATTCATGTACCAGGTCTAAGTCGACCAGTAATTGTAGCATATGTATCACTTTCGCGAACATTTTGGTCAATTGTTATTGGTTGGCTTTTATTTTTATGTAGCACAAATCAAGGTGGAATAGTAAATGAGATATTGTCTTGGCCTATTTGGATTCCATTAGCTCGACTTAATTATTCATGCTATTTAGTTCATACTATGATACTTCATATTATTATATTCAATCAAACTATGCCTTTCTATTATCAAGGACATCTCGTAATAAATAATTTTATTGCACATATATTTTTTAGTTACGTTGCAGCTATATTAGTTGCTATTTTTTTTGAGACACCATTTTTTATTGTCGAAAAAAAATTGTTTAAACGATAAATGAAATTTGTTGAAATAAAAATGTTAAGTTTGTGTTTTAATACTAAGTTTATTAAAAGTTATTAGAATAATTCATAGATTTCTATAGATGAGTAACTAAACAAAATATTCAATATTAAAATGATCATGAGTGCCTTGTCATATTATTATTTTGCTAAGCGTTGTTTAAGTTCGGTTAAGTTATCAAAACAGAAAATAATCCACCATTATTAAATTATTCTAATCTTCTAATTATTGCTAAACGAGACATACTAAAAGCTACAATTCCACTGCACGTATATACTGAAGTGAGTGAATGAATTTTCACCAGTTTATTCACTAGTATTCTTTTCATCTCTATCAACGTGTGACAGAAAACCGTGAATGCCTAAATCCTATTTTATTATCACTAGTGAGTAAAACGAACTATGGCAAGTTTAAGACCGTTTTTATATTTCATTCTCTCTTTGTCTTTTTGTGAATACATTCTGTGCATTCAACCACTTTCGAATATGTAACTACTGAAAGTCTTGGACTATCAACATCACTACAAGCACAAACTATAATATCTAATTCATCTAATGCTAATCGAAAATGATTTAGCAATATAAAAGTGGCACGATGGACAATTGTTTTTGTTATAAGCTTATTTTTGGCCTTACATACATTAATAGTGCAGTCTATAGTAATATAACCTATTTTTATAACAGTTGAACATACCATAGGGAGTTGAACTAACGATTTCGATATGGTTGTTCCACAAAACAGTTCAGCAGCAACTGAGCAACATAAAGGCAGTTGAAAAATCGAACAATTTGTTTGTGAAGTAATCTTTTTATGCTGATCTAGTGAATCATCTGTAAGACTACGATTCATTGGGTCCTGTATACCACTTACCATATTCATAATAATTAATAAAAAGCCATATCGAAATTACAGTTTTGCAAGAAGGAGATAGTTGTTTCATCAACAAGCTGTTCGTTAGTTCAACTCCCTATAATATGCTCAGTTGTTGATGACTTGTGCTATGAAAACACATTATCGATACTGCCGTTTATTAAAGCGCAAACGAATTCTATTATAGTCCCTGCTGCAGCACGCTAGTTGTAACATTGGTTCATTGGTACATGACATGGCTCATTGGTACATATTTGTACCATCAAATGGAATCCAACCGTTTGGTAAGTTATAGCACTATTTTATTTTTGGCTTAATCATACATCATTCGATAGAGAATTTTACGCTGATTATAATCTTTCTGGAATTTGGAAAAGAGGACGTCCTCTTCTGACACTTCTTCTTTATGTCACTGTTAAGACCACGATGAATCAACGTTTAGAAGTGGCGAAATATCCCCAGAGAGGTGGATAATGGACGATACGGCTCTATTTTATTCAAAAGGCTGAGGGCGACGTCATATGCTGTCAAAGTTCATCGTGATACACCCCAGTTCACCATTATTTCATTTAAGTGAAAATGAATATAAACTGGCCTTACGAAAGTAGCCTGAATTAACAAATGAATTTGACATTCAATACGATAAATTTTCAGCATCGGCTTGTATTAATATAGTAAGGGATCCGTCTTTTGATAATATTACCATCATCGGTCAATTTGAACGTTTATTCAAAATGTTTAAATTTCAGAAAGATTATAAACATCACCAAATCTACGTGTTAGTAGACAATGTCCAGACACACACTGTCCGGGAAATGTAAATTAGCTAAAGGTCCAAAGAGGATCCTGAAGTTTTTCTCCAGACTTTTTAATATACTTCAAGCTGGAGAGAGTCCGGGTTTGGTTTATTTTAAACTAGACACCTAACTACATGGACTGACCGGTGCCAGTTTTCCACTGAAGCTTTTGTTGGTTTTCCAAACAACCAACACCCTCCAAAACCCGAAGATTGCTTCCGAGTTTTCTAAAAACTCTCAGTTTGAGAAAAAACACAATTGCGGCTGCAACACCCTTAACTTGGCTTACCATGATTAAGAGTTTATTATAAATATAATCTACAATATTTTCTTCAATGTTTGTCATTGTTGAAATTTTGTACATTGTTTCTTGGTCAAAATCTAAGATAAGTCGCGAAAATTTCATTAAAATCAATCAACCAGGAGCCGAATTATTCAAAAACGTACATATAATCACTAATGAGTGTGACGGACGTACGTACATTCCATGTTCGTTGGTTTTTGCTAAGGTGCTTACTTATGGGGAAAGAAACAGCTTCTTGTTTCGAATAAGAACTATCTGAATATAAGGCTTTGTAGTGGAGAAAAAACTCTACAAAACAGGAGTCATGCCTGTTTTTCTAGGGCATTTATACTTAAATATGCACTTGAGTTGCAAAAAGATGTCTCAACTTCGTGGTTTACCATAGGTATTAGATGTAAGGCAGTGAACGCTTCTAAAATATCCTATTCGATGCAGTTTTATTCGTAGATTACAAATATGGTATTAGTTTTTATTAGAAGCGGTAAATTAGTGAAAAAAATCGAATTTTTCATTTTTCATGGATGCAGAAAAACTTCATATTTTTGAAAAACAACTTTTTTCACCAGTTGGGATAAAAACAATATGTGACTTTTATTGTCTAAATCTGAATCTTATTCAAAGGCGCAATTTTTAAGCTCAAAACTGGAGATAGGTTATTTTTAAAACACGAGATAAATTAATTTTAAGGTGCGAAACACCTGTTTTCCTGCAGAACGCCTATACTTCGAAACTCTACTTTTTCTCTCCTAATGGTGCAAGCAAAAAACCCAAAACACCAGTCGATGGGTCTTTGCTTCCTCCACCCAACTGTATGCATTTCATTCTGTTTGAAAGGGGCCGATACTATACGAAAAAACGACAAGGTCCTTTAATCCTCGTACTATTTGACAACTCTGTTATGACCCGATGCTCCTTTAAGTTTTATTTTCACGAATATCTTATTTGCATACAAACATATTTTGAAGAAAAATAAGTTTTATGGAATTGTTGAGATGATTGCTTATTGACTCATTTATTCAGAAGACATAGTAAAAGCACTGACACGGTCAAAGACATGACCGTTACATGCTTTTAAACTTTCTAATAATTACGAATCGTTTTTACTTACCTGTATAGAAAGTTCCATTGGTTACCTGAAGAATGCACAAAACACGCTGTGGCTCAAGTTTTGGCGATAATTTCATTCGATAAATCAAACTAACTATATCTTTGAATGATGAAAATGATTTAAATCGTGAATCAAATGTGTATTCACATAATTTGTCAAACCATGGTTGTATACAATTATGTTATATTTGAAGACTTGCTGGATTCGATGACAATGATGATTCAAGAAGATAAATCTGATACTTTTCTATAATATCTATGAAAGCTGACCATTGTAATAAATTCTTACTTGTTACATTGAGTTGTTTTAATCGTTCGAATGCGAATGGTGTACCACTATCAATCGTCCTATTTTTACCATCATCATCCTTGGCTGTTCCAATTAATCTCATACAAAACGGGATTAACGTACTTTCTCCTAAATCCTGACTATTCTTGAAGCTTTCAAAGAAATATAAACAATTATGTACAACCATTGGTTGATTATTGACGATAATAAAATGATCACTATTGTAAAAATTGAAATTTGTACAACAGTTAGTAATAAATGAAAACAATAATAATAATACAAACATCATTTTAAAACTATCTATATAGATTATTGATGAGTGACCATTAGGACTGTTAATTCTTTGTTTGTAACAATGCTTCTTTTAATAATTTTATATGTTAAAGTATTTTTAAAAGACCTACAGATGAAGTACAATACAAAAATAAATTCATTTTTTGCCAACTTTCGTTATATTCTCGTACTATCAACAGGCAAATTGTTTCATTACACAAATTAGAAAAATACATTAAACCAACATATGACGATTCACGCTTACTAATTTCTCCTGTCACGATACTATCACTACAAATCTTTTTCATTTCCTTCATTTAAAACATATCGATCCTAAATGAAATGTTACTTAGTTTGTGTAATGGAATAAAATTTGCCTAATGATGGTATGAGAATACAGAGAAACACTTACACAGAATCATATTCTATTTCATCTTTAACGATACCACTTTGCCTTTTGTTGGAATTACTAACGTACTAAACTATATTTTTGCAGTTTGTCTCTTTTATTAAATAAATTAGAACCGGTTTGTATTCAAAAGTCTCTTTATCGCTGAAAATACAACTTTTACAGCTGCAAGGTGAACCAGATTCGTCAATAAAAGGTGCGATACACATCATTGCGTCCGTGTCATCGAGATCTATCAAATAGTGTATCATACTTATACTTTTGTGTCATACGAAAAAATTTTTCTACGTATAACCTCAGGGATTTCTAAAGTATTTCGAAAAACTCTCCTATCTCACCCATCTTGATAGTGGCAGTCCGAAACCTTTTTTCCTGCTCTCCTCTTATATAGTGCAACGAAATGTACGATCCTTGTGGATATATTCATGATACACCCAGAGGACTTTTTACACGATGATCTATGTGAAAACGGTGTAACTTGTGGCCCAGATACGTTGATGATACATTCGCGATGGTTGACGCAAATACATCTATTAATGATGTTCTATCGGCGCCGAACAGCTTTCTTCCTAGTATTAATTTCAGATTTAAAACAGAAAGCGATAGGTCTCTGTCTTTTCTTAATGTTATTATGCCACGAACTGCGTCTGATTCAACAAGCATCTATAGGAAATTTACTTTCACATGTTTAATTACGAACATCCCTAGACAAAATGTTTTTGCTAAAACTGATAGGATTCTTATAAGAATCTTATCAGTTTCTTATATAAGATTGTTTAAGCTTTCCCATTGACAGCCGTAAGTGTCGTATAAGAATCTTATAAGATTTTCATAAGAGGCTCATAAGAAAAACATAAGAAGGACCAAAAATTCTTATGTTATTAATATCTACTAGAAGGCGTCTTATGAGTCGGCTTTTACGATTTCTGTTATGATTA